>JBCAUI010518157.1:0-12071 GCA_038406195.1 Haplosyllis anthogorgicola | reverse complement strand
GCCGGGAATTTCAACTCGCCAATGGCGAGCGGGCGAGTGTTAAACTTCTCTCTGTAGTCGGGTCATGTACCCGACAACAGAGAACGAACCGATGATATCACATAAAAGAACACAAAGCATTAGATTTCCATTAGAAACACCCAATGTGGAGTAACAATACCCTATTAGAATAGTGATGCTGTATGTGGCAACCTGGTACAACGTACCACAGAGAATGGAAACCTAGCAATGTGATCTTCACTTGAGCAAGGTAAAGGCCAAAAAGCCTGGGCTGTTTTATTCCATTCCAGTGATGATGTTAAAGTAAATTTACTCTTGATATACCACTAATTTCGCAGCACGCAACATCAATTGTTGTTTACAACCACTACACTACGGGGCTCACTATGGGATGTGGGAACCATGTGACTGTCTATACATAAGACGTGACGTCACCGAACGTACAACATTTGTATGACGTCACGCCACAAGCATGGTCACCGGGCAGAGTTTCTAAAAATGGCCACATGGGGGTCACACACGGAACATACGGTCTCGTGGACTCGGCATGTCGTCCGTGACTGTTCGGGGTCTCCACATACTGGTCTGAAGAATTCCAGGGATCCCTTAAAATTGGAATTTTGCGAAGGTCACGATGCTCGGTATCCTTGGTAAATCCTTCTTAGTTTGACAAACAAGTCAGAAAACATTGCCTATGACTGGAGGAAAGGAAGACCCAGATTCATCGAATTTCTACCACTAGAATCATTACCGATCAGACGCAGTGTCATTCACGTTATGTAGCCCCGCGCTTACAGATGTAAAATGGCCTTTATTCTTGCAAATAGTTGGCACATTAAAGTAGCCCATGGGCTTATACCTGTGAACATGGGCCTACGAATGTGGAATAATAGGAAAAAGAAATTGTCCCTCTTTGGTATGCAAAAAATAATAATAATAATAATATCTTTTAATGATAACTAAATAATACTTTCTCCAGGATCTCTTCAACACCTTACCCTAATACACCACTTCAGCTTTTCAATCAGGAATATTTGATAATATTTTCAGGTACAAATTTATTTGCCCCTTGACACTTGGAAACATAATTCTTAGCCCTGGGCTACATAACGTGAAATATTTCACAGTTATAAGCCCATGGGCTATATAACGTGAATTCCCGGTATAATTTACTACTATATTTGGTGGTGCTGCCGTTCATTACAGATAGACACTAAAACAGATATGTCAGGTGTATGAAGAGCGTTTTAGTTAAATAGATGAAGCAGAATGCAGCTTCCTTGACGAGATTTGGGTTGCTGGTACTGTGTGTGTTTCTATGCTATGAAAAAGCTGTGCAAACAGCTCTGAGTATCTTTTTGTACGCAACTTTGATCCTGTAAGCTTGAGCTCATTGGAGATAATCAATAAATCTGTTAAACCCCAGATGGGAACTTAGGGAGTTTGTTGAATTTATTCTCTCATAGAAATAAATGGACAACCAAATGGTCCAAACTTTTCGGAATTTCAATTAAATTTGAATAGACATTGGCTATCTTTTAGTAACATTAACCCGTGTTAATTCTTTGAAGCCAAATTTCTTCGTCATTTCAGGTTTATGAAATAATAATACTGAGAATCAAAATCAAATTATAGAATTGAATTGAACTATGTTTTGTTTATGTCAAATAAGTTAACAGTGACTGAATGTATGCGGTCAAAAAAGTGAATTCAAAAATCAGCTTCTGGTGTTTGGCTAAAACTAGAGTTTAGAAGGTATGCCAAATTAGTCTCAAATTTATACCAACAGTTTTTCCAGTATAGTTTACATTGTATATATTACTAGGTCAGCATGCCCGCTCGCGCGGGCATAAAGTAGGTCGTCGTGACCTTGTTACAAAAGTAGGTCACCATAAGTAGGTCATAGATGTCAGTCAAGGTCAAGTTCACATGGCATCCAGTTTTGTTGCAAGTCAGTCTATTAGTGCACACACACTCTGGCACAGTAGATGGCAGCCAGCCAACTCAAAGTACCAAGTCAAAGTATATCTGTCACATATTGAAGACAGCTCCTGCCAAGGCAAAGTGGACTTTGGACCATTACACATTAACGGACGCACGGAAAGCATCTTACATACTACGATTATTTAGAGAAACCGAAGAAATTTTAGTTCAAAGAAAATGCACGACGAGCTACACTCTCTGTTAACATGACACAAGTAGATATATTTGAACTCATCTTTCTGGCATAAATCATAAATATTTGGACACGATAAAAAGCTAAACTTTTGTTAGTTGCTCATTCTTCAGAATTAGGAATGAGGAAGTTTTACAAAAAAAAACAAGTTTCGATGACAAAAAGTTCCACGAGTCTGTTCAAAACAGTTCAATAAATCAGCTGAAACGGTCGTGTGTGCAATGATTGAGTCATGCTGTTTGTTTCGGACACCTACGGTACAAACAAACTAGATTTAAACTCCTCGCATGACCAAACTGGACAAACCCTTCCTAAGATTTGGATCTAAAGAAGTTTGCCTTGGCAAAGATTTCAAATTTTATTTCATATTTTCCTGTGAGCAACAGTTGAATGGAGATATGTTCACGTGTACAATATTTAACTTCTTTAGATCCGAATCCATGCAAGAGATTGTCCAGTTTTGTTCATATTTCCATGATTTTTGCAGACTGAAAAATTTGGTTTCAATTTCTCTCCATTGCCCGTGTTAAAGATGTAGTCAATGTTACCTTATTGCTGCCTTTTTAACAGTAGCAAATCAGCCAACGAAGGGCTAAAGAATCACTAGATGTGACTTAATCGAAGAAACAGTTGTGCATCAACAGCTCAAGGAATGCGAAATAGCAGAAAGTTCTTCAGAAATAAAAACCAGACGTAAGGAAGCTTTACAAGGTTTTAAAAAAAGCTTTTAAGTTTCGATGACTAAAATTCCTTGAATCTGTTCAAAAAAGTTCCATAAATCAGATGAAAAGGTGCAGCAAGTCATGTAAGACGTTTAGGGTACAAACAAACTAACACATAGACATTACAAACAAACTAACACATAGACATAAATCAATGACTAATAAATCACAAAACAGCAGCAAAAGGCCGACAAAGAGATACAGAATCACTGAGAGTGTATTTTAGTTTCCTAGTCAAAGTCCAAGTCTGCAGAAAGTTTGACATTCTCCAGAAATGGGACAGACTTGAGGAAATTTTAAAACATTTCCCTAAAAAAAACTTCGTAAGTTTCAATGCAAAAAAGTTTGGTGCATTTATCGAACATCAATGACGGACACATGTGTCGCAAACAGCAGCTCAACGTTCAAGGACGAACTACAGAATCTAAACGGGTACACAAGTACTCACGGGGAGTACACGCGGTCCCAACGGGTACAGAAGTACTCACGGGGAGTACACGCGGTCCCAACGGGTACAGAGGTACTCACGGGGAGTACACACGGTCCCAATGGGTACACAAGTACTCACGGGGAGTACACGCGGTCCCAATGGGTACACAAGTACTCACGGGGAGTACACGCAGTCCCAACGGGTACACAAGTACTCACGGGGAGTACACGCAGTCCCAACGGGTACACAAGTACTCATGGGGAGTACACGCGGTCCCAACGGGTACAGAGGTACTCACAGGGAGTATAAAATGTTGGGGACCTGATATACTGAACTTGCACATTGAAAGCACTTTGAAAGTACCCATGATCAATATTTCAAGTAAATCTTTCCATCTGCCTCACAGACCAGAGATCTGAACAATCACGACATCTCATTCTAGTCGACAAAAAGATACAGATTTATGACCGCACTTTTGTCAACTGTGTCATTTCTCGAACAGAATTATGTGTAAAAAGTTGTGGGAAACCCAGTGGTACATATGTACCAGACAGAACCGTACATGACTACCTCGTCCAGAAATAGAGAGGATTTTATAAGTGAACTTCTTATCAGCTGACGCACACAACAAACTGTTTATCCATGTCAGGTATCATAATGCGCCAAAAATTGTGGAAAATCCGTGGTTTAAAAAAACCGGACGGATCCACACAATCTGCACGTGGACTTCTTAATATTTGATACATATGTCACGGTCTCAGGCAATCGCAAATTATGGATCGCTTCACGCGGTCAGTTTTGGCAATCGACTCCCCTGGTGAGTCGACCGACTCATCGCTGAGTCGATCGACTCAACAGGGGACGGGCCGATGTGCATGCGCTGCATTGGTGACGTCATCAAAAGGTTCTTTTGAGCGTGTACATCATGTTTTGAAGGGATTGGTGATGACATCGCTGCCGTGACATCATGTCGATCGACCTCTGAACCGTACTTAAGACTGTGTCTCACTCGACTCGAGGAGACCCGTATTGTGGACTCCAAAGGGTTAACTTGTGTGCTTGTCTCTGGGTGTCCGTCTCAGTGAGATGTTTTCAATCGACTTGAGTGTCTATTGTTGTGTTTAACCGTCGATTGACTCAGACCCTGTTGGTCCGAGTCACTTTTAAGTTAGTTTAATTAAGTTGCACCACTACTGTGTCTAGTGACTCGATAAAACCTGAAAGTCAGCATCCAGTGGCCGGTCCACCCCCGATTGGCAACACCTAGCTCACAAAGACTCGGAAGGTCGCTTCCAGACCGACACATCTGTGCAGTATCATGCCCCGAGGGCAATCGACCTCACCCCCATGGTTACATCTTGGCATCCCTGGGTGGGCCAGGTGTAACAAGGTGACCTGGATAGTGCCTTGTGTGTCCTGACAGCGATCGCTCTTAAGACAATCGGCGTAGGGGTGGACTTTTAGGCACCACAAACCGTGATTTGTGCTGAAAGAGCCGCAGCGTCAAAAGAGGACGAGGCTAGACATCTCCGTGAGTGTGAGTGGTAAGGGGCACTGAACTGATCGACTCGCCTGTAGGTGGCTAGAGCAGGGTGTCAACTGACTTCAGTTGTTCAGCAGTGTATGCGATGACAGGTATCAAATTTTTAGTTTGGGCCTCAGCGCCTTTCAACTTGAAAACCCAACGTGTAAGATTGGAGGCAGCTATTTGAGAATGGACGGGACACCCGTAGATGGACTTATGGATGACCGTCCCCCCACCGGTGAAAGGACCGCCAGTGGGTTAGCTGAAGTATTAGAGATAACCGTGGTGGAGGCATTGACCCCACCCAATGTGAAGTCGACCGAGGTAACAAGGGGGAGTGCTACCCCCAAGGTTGTAGATGGAGGTGTTGACCGTGCACTGCATTGGTCGACCTTGAACCAGCGTTCCCTGCCATTGGGACTGCTGTGTGACCGGTTTGCTTTGCGAGTGCTCGTATCCGAGTTGACAGCGAATGGAGAATTTGGAGTGCCGGTACACCACTTATGGAATGCCGAGGTTGTGGGGGACCTCCTAAGAACCAACATCCCCGAAATTCAAGAGGTGGTCTTCCTTGACCACCAGACCATGATCCTGTTCTTCAGACGCCGGATCAGGGGAGAAGGTCTCGACGTCGACGACGCGGCTGAGTTAGCCATGCACCTCTCAACAGGTTATTGGACTTAGATCAGACACACTATCTCGATGAATGTCGTTCAGATCCCTGTCATGGCCACTTGACAACAAGTCGCCCAGGCCCTGGCCAGAGCTACGGAGCAGATGGATCGCCAGCGATGGGCAGCCATGGCCAGAGAATTGGATGAGGAGGCAGCTGCCTACTCAGTGAGGGTGCCTGCGGGCCAACTGCAGTGGGACCATCCCCGAGAAGATGACATCTTGGTGGGAGCTGACGTTCCCAACCTGGCTGGCATGAGACTACAGGATGTGGATGACTGGGCCAGTGCCGCCAAGAGTCAGGAGGGTGCACAGAGGAGGAAACAGGGCCGACCCACCAGAGCTCAACAGGCTTCCCAAGGGTCAGGCACTGGAAGCAGCCGGGGAATATCCCCCATGTCTGTCAGCTGAGGAAGGCGTCCTGGCCATCAGAGACACCAGCCCCCACATAGCCCATCACCATTGCCCTCCCCAAACAGGGGAGGCAATGACAGCGAGTCAGGACATTCCTCAGTTTCGGCTGCTAGTCATTGATCGGGCCATCAGAATGACAGAGGCAGAGAAGTACCAGTGGAACTTGAACTGGTGCGATCAAGCTTGAGCAACTGAGCGACGATTGCACTCTGGCACAATACCTCACATGGAGGGAATCAGTGAAGGTGTACAAGAAGGTGGGAAGTCTTGCACATAAGGACGCAGATCTACGGTGCCATGACGGTGACTCCCTCCTTCAAAAGCTCTACCTTATGTGCCAGGGCTCCAGAGAGACTGTGTCGATGTACTCAGCCTGGATAACTGACCAGATATCTGCCATCCAAGAAGGACATCCCAGCAAACTAGTCGGGGATGCTTATGACAGGCTGAAGAAGGACCGACTCTTTGGAGGCCTGTGAGTAGAGTTGCAGAATGCCCTATCATATTTGCAAGACAACCTCACTGACTATTCATATCAAGAGTTCCTTGAGATTGCCAAGAGGAAGAAAGTCAACCATGAAGAACAGGGGCATCGATGCTTGCTAGACCCTGGATACCACCGGGCTGGTGATCGTGATAGACAAGATGACCGGGATGGAGATAGGCATTATTATCTGAGGGGCAGGATGGCTGCCGTCCCTGGATCAGACTCCTGTGGGGAGGCAGGCTCAGATCCTGAGTCGGACGACTCAGAGGCACTCTGGCCCAGGTGAGCTGATGTCAGACTCACAAGGAGAGTCAACCGATATAAAGGCAAGAAGTGGCTATGCTTCAACTGCCAGTCACCTGACCATCTCTACCATGACTGCCCTGTTGCCAAGAAAGCATATTTAAATGGGAGCAGGCGCTCGAACCTGGGAGCACAAGCCCCTCCCAAAATGATCCCCAAGCCAAGTGACGATTAGGCTGGGGTCCTGGCATCAAACTAAAGTGGCACTTGGGGAAGACTTCCTATGTGAACGAGGAAGATATCAGATGGTGGATGGGCGTGGACAACATCAGCAATGTCCTGGTTGACGGTGAACCCTGTCGTGCATTCTTGGACACTGGGACCATGGTCAACCTGATAACCCCAGGCTATGTAGCATCCCATAGCCTGATGGTGTTCCCCCTGTCTGATCTCCTTCATCTGGGGGAGTCCTCTATGAGAGGGATAGGGGAGGAAAAATTCGACGTCATGCGTTATGTCATCATTTGAGTCCAAGTGGAGGGTGTGGCTTGCTATGATGAGGATATGGTGGCCTTGGTCCTATGGAGTGATACAGACTTTGCCCGATGTGTCCCCATGTTGCTCAGCACCCCCACATTGGACAGGGTGATACAAGTAATACGAGAAAGTGAGATTGATTGACTTGCCATCCCCTGGGCTAATGCCCGGGTGGCCTCATTGTTATGAACTAGGCAGGTGTTGGTTCAACGGGCCTTGGCCCAAGGAACAGAAGAAGAACCTCCAGTGAAACAAGCGGCCGAGATATTAGCTGATCTCAAGGACATCCCAGAGCCTACTGAGGAGGAGATAGCAAGAATGAGAGATGACCCAACCAAGTACGAGGAAATCACATATGCTTGTACGGATACTATCGTCCCGCCGTTCACTCACATGATAATTTGTGGAAAAGTTGGCAGGAAGATATTGGAGGGGTGGCTATGGGTGTCGGCAACTGAGCTGCTGCCAAGAGTCAGACATCTGCCTCCAGGCATGAAGTTGTGGTCCTCCTTCCAGTATCTGAAGAGGAGTTCACATAGAGTTCAACTTATCATGGAGAACGTTTCAGACGTGCCTCAGACCTTGAAAGCCGACTCGCTGCCGGCAACTGTGTTGGCTGCTAACATGGTTCCCAAGACCTATGTCCTCCCTGGCACCATAAAGAAGCTGGATGAACAGAAGGGAATCAAGAGCAAGTCTCAGATGTCAGGGGAGGAGCACAAGGATCAAGTCCTAGAGAAACTCGACCTGTTTGGCTTGGAGCGTTGGCCCGAGAACCTTTGTGAGAAAGCCAAGGGTTTGTTATGAGAGTTCCATGATGTGTTCACACTTGACTCATCCGAGTTGAGGTGTACCGATGCGGCTGAACACGTGATAGTCATCAATGATGAGACGCCCATCAAGGAGCGGTTCCGGAGAATTCTGCCGCACCTGGTGGAAGAAGTGAGGGAACATCTGAAGGAGATGCTCAAAGCAGGGGCTATCACCCCCAGCATCAGCCCTTGGAGCAATGCAGTCATGTTAGTATGCAAGAAAGATGGAGGTCTATGCTTCTGCATAGACTTCCGTTGAATAAATGATAAGACCAAGAAGGACTCTTACCCATTACCACAAATACAGGAGTACCTCGATAGCCTGGTCAACGCAAAGCATTTCTCAAGTGTCAACTTCCTCTCCGGATTCTGGCAGATCCCGATGAGCGAAGAGTCAAAGAAGTATACAGCTTTCACGGTGGGGAACTGGGAGTTCTTTGAGTGTTGTTGAATGCCATTCAGCCTCTGCAATGCACCTGCAACATTCCAAAGGTGTATGCAGAATGTTCTGGGCGAATTGAACCTCCTGTTCTGCTTGATCTACCTGGATGATGTCATCATCTATTCTGAAACTGAGTTGGAGCACTTGGATCGACTTCGTTTGATCTTTGAATGACCTCATGAGCATGGGCTATGGCTGAAACCATCGAAGTGCAGGTTCTTCCAGACGGAGATAGTGTACCTGGCCCATCGTGTTTCGAAGGATGGCATTCACCCCAGCAAGGAAAATATCTGGGCAATCCACAAGGTGAAGGAACCGGACACCTACATGGCCATCAGGTCCTTTACCGGGTTGGCTGGTCACTTTCGACAATTCATACCCCAGTTTGTGAAGATCGCCCATCCCCTTACCATCTACCTGGAGGGAGAGGGGGAAAACAAGAAGAAAGAAAAGGTAATACTCTCTCATAAAGCCAAGGCTGCATTTCAGCAGTTGAAGGATACTCTGACATCCGAGCCCATGCTACAGCTGGCGTGACTCGACAAGCCATTCGTGTTGTACATGGATGCCTCTGGTGTTGGATTGGGAGCGTCTTTGCACCAAATGGATGACCAGGGTCAGCTACACCCTGTGGCATATGGAAGTCAAGTGCTGAAACACCATGAAAAGAATGACCACTCCAGCAAGCTTGAGTTCCTTGCGCTACTGTTGGCTGTCACTCAACATTTTCATGAGTACCTGCTGCACACTCCTTCCTTCATAGTCAAGACGGATAACAACCCCCTAACTTACATTATGACCATGCCTAACTTAGATGCTACCGGTCATCGGTGGGTAGGGGCATTGGCCAGCTTCAACTTCTTGCTGGAGTATGTGAGGAGAAAGAGTAACACCATAGCAGATGCCTTGAGTTGACTAGAAGCAAAGGATAAGATGACACCTGAGGAGATCAAGGCATATGAGGAAGCAGAGATGTTGATCGATACAGGAAAGTCATCCAACAGGGGTGACAACGAGTCAATTACTATCAATGCAGAGGGGTAAAAAGTATCTTGGATGGAGCCCTAATGGGCAGTGCCGACCGAGCTGAGATGTACTCGATGGACCTGGCACACCTGGAGCCCGAAGAAGATGAGGATGACATAGACCCTCAACCCATCACTCTGAGGGTCCGGGCTGCTTGAGTACAGTCTATCAAAACCATGGATTGGCCAAAGGCTCAGAGGGAAGACCCTCTGATAGGAAAGATTCTGGGGTGGTTGGAGAACGAAAAGTTGACTACTCTCGCCAAGGCTTTAGGTCCTGATGCCGACTCCCCCAAAGGAAAAGAGTACATCCGAAACAGGAAGCACCTGACCATGTGAGGCAAGTGCTTATATCATGACCACCAACCTAAACAGGCTCTGGAACCCCTCGTGCTGTTTGTGGTGCCTCAGAGCCATCGACAGAGAGCCATAGACAGTTGTCACCAGGATGCTGGACACCAGGGTCATGATCATACACTATTGTTAGTGTGTGAGCAGTTCTGGTGGCCAGGGCTGACTGAAAGGGTCAAAGACGGCAGTGAAGGGATGCCATAGATGTTTAAAGTTTGAGGCTCACCCCCAGTGAGCCCCACTTCATCCAATTGTAGCAACAGTTCCCATGGAGTTGTTACATGTTGATTTCACTTCAATAGAGTGGCCTGCACCACTCAATGAGCAACCAAAAATCATTAACGTTCTGGTCTTCACAGACCATTTTACGAGGTATGCGCTAGCCTTTACAACTAAGGATCAGAAAGCTCGAACAGTTGGAGACGTGCTGTATAAGTCAGTGATAGCACTCTTCGGATCCCCAGCTCACCTGCTGAGTGACCAGGGTACCTGTTTTATGGGCAACGTCATAACTGAGCTATGCCACATGCTGGGAGTGTCACAGTGCCAGACAAGCCCCTACCATGCCCAAACAAATGGACAGGTAGAAAGGATGCATCAAACCCTGATGTGAATGATAGGGAAGCTCAACTCTGAGAAGAAGTTAGACTGGGCTGATCACATGGCCGAGGTAGTGCAAGCATATAATGCCACTCGATCTGAGATCACCGGGTATAGTCCCTTCTTCTTGATGTTCAGGTGCCGGCCTCAACTTCCCCTGGACCTCTACTTTCCCACTGTTCATGGAGGTGTAGAATCCAGGTGTGTACCGGAGTACGTCATCACTCTCCAGGAGCACCTGAAGATAGCATTTGAGGAGGCTCGAAATGACTCAGGCCCGAGAGGCTGACCAGCAGAAATGGATTTATGACAAGAGAACTGGAGCTGCCATTCTCAGACCAGGAGACATGGTCCTCTTGCAGACCGACACGTTCACAGGGAAGAGGAAAATCAAAGACCGATGGGGTGATACCCCATATGTGGTGGAGAGCCAGCTCACAGATGGCCTCCCTGTATACCGAATCAAGGATGCAGCTGGTCGAGTGAAGACAGTGCACCACAATTGACTCCTCTTCCTTGCCCCTGATGGGGCTGGTGATGTTCTTCCACTAGATGACGTAGTCACCTGCAACACAGGCTCCGTGGTCACCAACCCTGAGATGACCTATTCAGCAGACCTGGATGACTTAGGGAAGCCACACGAGTACAGTGGGGTTATGCTTGTTCTGAAAGCCCCCAGTCAAGCATCTTGGGAGGGGACTCCTGGTTGTACCCAGGATAGAAAGTGGATGCAAGTTGGGGCATTCAGAGTGCAAAAGGAACCTATCTTCACAGACCCAATCACTGGGGTGGTCGGTTGACTCGTTCCCGACCATGCTCAGCATGGCTGATGAGGATGTGGATTGAGATACAATCCCATTAGATGGGGCTATGACGATGAGCTGGTCACTCAGATGGGAAGATTTCTCGCTAGACACCAGAGCTGACGCATCTGCTGAATGATTCTCCTAGACAGACATAACAGGGCGCACATAACTTCACGTAACTTCAATTTGCATGTGATCAACAACCTCTTTAGTACCAGGAGGTACCATAACTTCGTGGAGAGGGGAGAGGCCATGTGGGTCAATTGACTCAGTGTCGACTCGATAGTGGCACAATGAGCAACACGCCACATTGGCCCCCACCGGTCATGTCAAACAGCGATGCAAACATCAATCGACATGAAGTGGACACTCTTCTGGGGGTACCAATTCATTGGCACTGGTGCATAGGCCATGCCAATTGGTTCATGGCTGGTCAACCACATGCATACCCCCACTGTCGTCTCATGGTTTGCGGACCTGAGATCGACTTTGTAGGAATCTAATTCCTCTAACACGTATTTGTGTTTGTTTTTGCTAAATTGAACTATTGTTAATTGTATTATACACTGCAATTATCTTGTAAATTTGTGATTATACCGAAAATGTTACAAGTGTTATAAGTATGTTATAAGTGTTACCGTGTTTAGTGTTAATTGCATTGTCAATCGATGACTAGTTATGTACATGTATTTATTTAGTCAGTCAGTTAAGTGAATTGGCTGCACAGCACAGCCTGTGATGACGAATTTGAATGTTACGCTGAAAGAAAGAACAATGCCAGGAAACACAATATAAAATCTTTATTTTCATAAAGATACAAACTGCGTAA
>JBCAUI010518146.1:0-12071 GCA_038406195.1 Haplosyllis anthogorgicola | reverse complement strand
TGCTCAAAATGTGAAATAACAAAATAAATAAATTACGTAGGTAATTACGTATGTTACGTATGTTACTCACGGTAACATCGAGAACCTTTGCTTTTTGTATTGGATCATCTGCTGTTGGAAGTCTTATAAAACAATTGATCAGATGCCTGCAACGTCTTTTAACATCATAAAATAAAAATGCACTTTTAATTCTAATTCTAGCGAAATGTCAGAAGTGTCGGATTGAAAGGTCACCGCGCTTAATTGCCCATTTTCGAGTTTAACATGTACTGTTTACCGAACACTTGGCCGGACATTCGCAAAAAGCTAGACATTACCAATTCCTAATTGTAAGAGTGGCCGCACGTTCACTGTTTGTTACTTTGCAGGCTTTCTAGTCATTGGAAGATAGATTGATATTTTAAAGCAAGACTATCACTATTCGTGTTGCACCGTATTCAACCTGACATAATTTGGCTTCAATTCAGTCCATAAAGCTCTTGGCATACCATTTATTACTAAAAGATTGATTTGCATCAAGGACACTCATTGTAAAAAAGTCTTATTTTGTTATGGGAACCTGTTTAAGAATGAATGGGATTGGACACAGATGTATCACTGTCAGTGGTCAGTAAGAGGGCTTATTGTAAGATAGCTTCATTAGTATTCTGTCAGTGCGGAGAAGATTGTAAGATCTTAGTGGATAAATCTGCTACAAATAACACTCGTTCTCAAAGGAGCAACGGTTGTAAAGGGAAAACGTGCGAGACGTCTTTTTCATTCCGTAAATAGATGATAGGGAGATTCAACGTTTATTTTGCCCCTAACTTGGCTTGCATTGAATAATAAAGAGAGTAACTGATTTGAATCCGGAGAAAATGCTTAATTTGCTAAGAAAACAATAGTCCAGAATTTCCAACTACGCTGATATGTTTGTGGGTCGTAATCACTTTGAATCAGTAGAACATCAAAAACATTGATAGGAGTTGCGAAGGCAGGAAGTTTGTTAAATGTGTTTTAAATGGAAAGTGAGATGATGGTTTGAATTGAAAATTCTCTGCTAAATTATTGATGCTGCACTGATGTTTCTAACAACACTGCACATCTATTCTGTCGGTGTAGTTCGCTGTTATTAATCCTACTTAAACGTGATTCGACTACTAAAGGCAGCGCGGTCACATTAAATGGCAGAAATTAAATGATTTGTAGGGAACTTAAGACAAATGAACTCTTGGATCTACGTGAGAAAAATAACATGTTAGTGTCACGTGTAATGAATGTTAAAAAATCTTCACTTATTATAAATAGTGCCAAAGGAACTCAGGTGCGCATGGTCCTATTTTTAGAGTTTAATTTTAAAATGCACGTTGACATTTTCTGTGCAGGAAACAAATCTGGCTCAAATTGAGATCCACCGGTGTGAAAGAAAGCATTGAAAACTTTACAAAAGCTCTGTCATATTGTGAAGATAGTTCATTTAACCAATTCAATCAAGTACTTGAAGAGGCAAAGAGAGAGTTCTTTTTTTGGGTCACTGGTACCCTGTTTTGCTACTTGGTTTTAAATCCTGGTTAGTTTCGAACCAGCGACCTCTCTTTTTTTTCAAAAAGTCCAATTGTGATGTCTTCAAAATAAATGATGTTCCATTACTCTATGAAGCAATCTTACTTGACTGCAATATGTTTTGCCAATACGGTATTAATTCATATTGCTGTTCTTGGCATCAATACAGAGCAATTTGAGTCTCATTATTATTGCACTGGTCGTCCAGTGTTTATATACGCCAATGATTTGCTCCAAAGTAGATTGCATGATGTGAAACTGTTAGCTGTTGTTCCATTATGAGCAGTGCTATTAGTATGGGCAACATGTTTAACAGATTGTTAGACTTTGTCAACAAAACCCGAGGCAAATAGCAGTTGGTTTGGGGAATGAATAGAGTAAGACAAATCACAGGCAGAGATGCTGCCCAAGGGATCCGTAAAAAACTAGTGCTGAAATCTCTGTCAAAATAGACAACGTTGTTATGGGGAATTCCTTTTTTTGTCTGGAAATCTTGTTGTGACAAAATGATGCAATTACCATATAACACACACCAGATATTTTCTAACCGTCAACAAATGGTGAAAATATATTGTAGTCTCACGCATTATGTGATGAATCTTCAAGAGCATCACACTAGTGCCTGCTTTCCGCTGTTTACTACAGCTTATGAAACATTTACTGCCTGCCTGCTTAATAGCCTTATACGACGTACGCTAACACAGAAAAGTATAACGGGTGCTGGGGATAAGGGTACCTAGGCTCTCGGCACATAGTCTGGAGGGCAGTATTTACGCATAACACAGTATGGGCATGATATTTTCTAAATAGCTTTCATAAAGGTAAGGAGTTGATAACTGAAATGTCATATTCGTTATGAAATATCACAATGATTTAGTAAATGTACACATTATTTCAAATTATCATATTATGATTATGTATGTAAATTATAACACGGTATGCAAATTCTATTGTTTGTGTAATACAATTTCTATCTTTTTGAAATTAGTTTGAAATTAGAACCATATCGGTCGATTGGGGCATTTTATGCCTCAAACAAATCTGCTGATAGATTTGGCAGTATCAAAATGAATTTGCTTCATGGAAAATTTCCTACACTTTGAAGTTACTCGAAATGATTTTGGATGACATTTAAATGAACTGTAGTTATTACTTTCGTGACAAAAGAAAATAGCTTGTCTACAATTACAGAACAATAAAAGCCCGGGCTTACGGATGATAGAAGTCTCTGTGTTAGGTCTTCTATCAGCAACTCGATTAGCATGTAACCACACAGCCTGACATTCAGGATATTAAAAGTAAAGCGCGGAAGTACCTTTCATTGCGACTGTCAAAATCTAGAGACTGTATTTGATGCGTACGTGACAATTTTCGCTGCAAGTAAATATCAAGATATATGAGTGCATGAGTCACTATGGAAAGTATGATGGAGAATAATGTGTAGCTTATGTTTGTTTTCTCCTCGGTTGTCTATTGTATTTTCGTTCCGTGCCTGACGATGAAAGTTTTATTTCTGAAGCAGAAATCGTTATATATATATATATATATATATATATTAAATGTAGACTTTTCTCGTAATGGCAAATTAGTGTACAATGAGTATGTTATGTATATACATTCAGAAACCTGACTGCACAATCGTTTGTAGTCATTATAAACCTGCAGATTATTCTATGCAGGTTTCAATAAACTAGACTGAACAGCCTTGTTATGCCTAAATAGTGACATGTGATAATGGAAAATATATTTCATTATATTGTTTATGTATAATTCATATTTGACCATTTACAAAATGTGTTGGAAAAATTATACTCTTTCACAGCATGAAATTACTAGTAAAAGTTTAGCGTCCCGCAGCAACTGAATTTCATGCGGAGCTCATTCAATTCAACTGCTGCAGGGTGCTACACTTTAGACAGTAATTTCATGATCTTATGGCAACAACAGCCTAATTTGCGTAATTGCTTTGACATTAGTTAAAACGCGATTAAATGCCTATATTTTCGAATGAGATCATCAGTGCTATAATGTTGTTGACCTCAAACCGATAATGTCTTCCTGCGGACTCTTTTCCTCGCCAACAGGACACTCTTGCAACCTCGTGCAGGTGCTCCGAATTATCGTCTGCGCTATCTTATGTGTCATCCTTGGCATACCGACAGTTTTGTATTTGAATATGAAATTGCCCAATTAACTTGTGTAATAAATCACCTCACTGTGAATACCATGTGATCCGCCGTCAAATCACTAAAAAAAAAATTGTTGTACTGTTTTGCTGGCGCCATACTTTTACATTACGAACACGTAAAATTTACAAGGCAATCAAGTTAAAATCGTGTTGTCATCAAAACAGGACTTCTTACATTTAAAAATGGCATTACGTTATTAGCAAATGTAATAGCGCTGCATGGATACTCATTTTCCATTACATTTATTCGTTTTGTAAGATCATATTAAAGCAGTTGCTAAGCAACCTACTGTAGTTTCTTTAGCATAATAGCGCCTATTGCATAGGTACACGTAGGTGGAATGTTTGTGAAATAACAGGATGAAGAACTAAAGATTAAGTTAAATAAAAATTATCTAACAATTTTAAATCCTGTGCATGTACTAAAATAGAATAAAACAGTAACATTCTCCTCCTTTGCTGATAAAATCTTATCATTGTGTAACTTTAAGAATGTTTCTCCATTTGATAAATTTTAATTGATACTTTAGGATGTAAAACACAACAACGACTGATGCATTATTTCTTTGTTTTATTCACTCATGTTTTGTTGGCAAAAGAGAAAAAATATTCACGGAAAATTACAATACATGCGACCACAACAACGCTAATCGCATCAGTTCATGCTATGATGAATGTCTTGATGAATAATCTCTGTCTGAACATCAAAAGGCTGAAAACAAGATGTGACATTATATTCCTGTATTTTGATTATTTGACAGTAAACAGCCTTTGTGTGCTGGTCCAGGCTATTGTGTGCAATCTAAATTACAGTAGACTGGACAGCAGGAGATTCACTGCAGTAAATGCCACATAAACGCACCTATTCGTCGCGAGATAGGCTCATAATAAGGACAGATAACAGAAAGCCCAATCAGCTGTAGCCACTCTGTAACGGACAGACGGACCATTCCATTACCTTTCAATGGAAGCTGTGTTGTTAGGTAGAAGATAACGACGCAATTAAATCAGATTCTCATGGGTTATTCTTACATTCGTTGAAAATTTAAAACTATGTGAACATAGTTTAAACATGATCAAATGGTATACTCGCATACGCTTAATGCGAAAGTGTAAATCAACATACAAAAAGTCTATCGAAGCGGTCGCGTATATTCTTTTTATTCGCCAATTGCATTAATCTCAACATATGAGACATTTTCTGGTAACTTTTAAATATGTTGGATTAATTACAGTTTGTATCATAGTGGATTTAGTTAATCAGGAAAGATCTTAACGTGTATCTAAAGTGTGTACTGTCTTTCCTACTATTAAACTGATGTCTGAAGTGAACTTAACGCACATTATTTATTTATTTCCCAGGTTGTAACAATGTCATTTTGTGTGCAGAGAAATACACGTACTAACATCCCACACATTCATTGTTGTTTCCAAGCGAGTTTTTAATGAAATAAACCAAATTACCTAGTGAGGCTAAATATCCTTGTATAACTTTGCAATAGAAATGTAATGTTATTATGTGTAATCCACATTTACCTTTATTCTAGTAAAATATGGAAAGGCTATTTAGTTTCTTGGGCCTAATTTGATGGACTTTTGTTAAAACTCAAATGTTTTACCGGTGACAGCAACGCCGCGACCTGAGTCACTAGCGGTCGTTGTAGTAGACTAGTGGTTGACAGCTATCTTAACTCAATTTTCTGGATACGTATAAAGAGAGCAGCTTCATCTCGAACTCTTACACTGTGGTTCAGACAGCAGCTCTGTTTAGTAGTTGTTACGAGTCTATTTGTTTCAACCTGTGGGAAAACGAAGTTGTCATCAGCCATTTGTTTTGCTTGGTTCAGGTGTGGGCAGATCACACCTTGACAGATTCACTCAGTTTGTAAACATTTGGTTGAGCTTTATCAGTTATTGTGGAACGTTGTCTGCTTTCGATTATAACTTTTAAAAATCACCTATTATCTTTCATGTGGAAGTACGTCAGGTTTATGTTGGGGTATTGAACAAAACCAAAGACAAGACTTTTTGCAAAAGATATACGAATTAAAAGGCCAAAGAAAAACACGAAACAAGATTTTAAACTTGGAGTACTGAATTGCACATCTTTCGTATTCAATCTAACATAATTTGAACTACGCAGGCGAATATGAATAACTGTTGGGATAACGTGCAGATATGTATAAAATATAGAAATTAAACAGCATTACTAAAACAAAGTGTCATTTTCCATGCATCTGGATAAAACATCTGAAAAAATCAGGAGAAGAATACAGTTCACCAAGACATTCTGCATGTTCCGTACAAAGTTTAACACGCTCTTTCCCTACTTCAAGAAACATATTTTCCTGCGGGAAAAACATGGTAAGTTAGTGTATTGATATCTTTCTAGTTTGTATATTCTGCATATTTGCAAGTGCGACTTTTTGTTAGGGTTTATTGCAGATTTAAATCTGAATCTAGATCAAGGAAACTTTAATTATATGCTCTGCATTCAACCTCTTGTATCAATTGCTTCAAGGACAAATCACAAGGTAGACTGTTTAGGAAAAGCATAAACGATAAATAATTCTTGGGTTTTTTAAACTGACACGAGTGAACAAAAATTAGCATTGAAAATACGCTCACTGAAATTTGGAAATAACTTTGAGTCAACTTAACAAATCAATCAAGCTTACTTCGTTACTTATAAAATAGTATGCAGTAAATCTCGCCTTTGGGAATCTGAATAAAGCTCCGTGGAAGGTAATTTCAGTCTGACATCAAAGTAAGATCGGTGGATTGAGCAAGGACATGATTGAGAGTCTCCTTGCATCTCTCTGATTGTACTCACAAAATTACTTTTCATGCCGCAAAGAATTCTGTCAAAAAGGCTTAACTTGCCAGGACGTTGAACATATTCTAATAAATAGTCGCAGTGGCGGTAGTCTGTCTTTCAGTAGCAGCAGCTGCAAATTTCTTAATAACACGTTTTCGTATTCATAAAATGTAAAGTATTTGGATATTTTGGGGGAATATGATGTGTGTTTTGACAGCAATGTATTTTTGCTATGTTCCCAAGACGCTTTTTTGCCTTTTGCGTCAATTAGCTAAGTATCTGCATGCAGCCCTTCTGGCTATGTGACATTTGTTGGGATGACTTTTAGCTCGACATTTGTAACAGTAGCGTCAACACAGATCTTGATGTTTCAGTCGGCAAGCGCTCTTTAAGAAATTCCTAAAGGTTTGCTGTCGAGTAGAAGTTATTGCCCAATATTATATAAAGCTAGGAATATTACACAATGAAATCAGATTGCATATCGTAAAATGCCACTTATTCTATGTTACGAACAAAGAAAGTAATCTTTCTTAGCAACATGTCAAACAATACTTGAAGATATGATTTTCCAGCAGCTATAAACACAAATGTTACCAAATAACTCTTTACTTAACAAATAGAAAGAAAACAGCCTGGGATATTTTGCTATCCAAGATTATCAACATCTGAATACATTTCATCTTTCAGTGTACAGAAATGTCACTTCCCTGAAGAAATGCTAGCTTATTTTACTTACCATGGCAGCAAGTAATGTAAACACATTGACATTTACAGCAGACAGCTCTCTATCTTAAGGACATTAGAGTGAGAATATCCTGTTACAATGCGGAGACACAGGTGTAAGAGGCTGAATTAAAGTAGTGGCTGTCTAGAGCTTGTGTCACTACTGCATAAGTACATTCCTGATAGATCCAAACTGCGGATCATTCCGATACTTTTGTAGCTTGAAAATATCTGGTACCAAATACTTAATTTGTGATAAAATGCCAGCAAAATAAACATGCAATGTAATTAAACTAGAAATAAAATGGTTAACATGTGTGCAAAAAGCACAAATAATGCAATAGACTTCTTAAATACAAATGGTGTTTAATACGTCAAGCGATGTATTAAAGCCAAAAATATCCCACCCAAACATGGTCTCTACTTAAATTGAAAGTTTCACTGCAATTCGCTGATTGTATTCAGAAAATTATTTTTTGTGAGAGGAACATAAAGGTCAGGGAAGCTGCTTTGCTGTTCACTGTCTCGGATTATCAGCTTGTCTATTTCAGTTTGATATGTGATTAATCTAAGAATCACAGGTGAATGAGTTTGTTTTTCTTTTAATCATGTAAAAATGTTCAGGATTTAACATTTAAACCTTTTTGGGAAACTGTTTTAATATTGTTAACATGTATGAACACATGTGACATTTACGTGGTAACGCACAATGTATATATTTGTCTTGTACTAATATTTTAACTGCTATTTGCACTGTTTTGAGGTTGATGAAGCCAAAATAGAAATTAATACCGTTAACTTGAAAACGAGAGTATTATTTATGCATACCCATTCTCGTCAAATAATCAGGCGTAAAGAGATTTGTATACAAATACTTTGTGGAAAATAATATCTTTAAACAATCATTTAAACATTTCACCACAAAGGAGAAAACTCTTTCGGTGCAGTTTGCTTGACATTTACTATAGTTCTTTTTCGTTTGGCTGCAACCATCCCAGTTTCTTTTTATAGGACCATCGTCCATACTTTTCCACCGTCCATATCTTTGACTTCAAGCCTGTCTATTTCCAATAGCCATGAATGCGAATACTGTTAGTAATGGATCAGAATTCGTCAGATTATAACGTTATATCCTGGTTAATATTTTTGTGCAATCTTATTAATTGGGAGCATTTAAGAGCAACAGTGCTCCACGCAGTGTTCTATTGATGCGCTTGGGTGTCTATCTAATTGGATTTTATGCTATGCTTTAATACTCTCCTCAGGTACCTTCAAAGGGCATAAAATATATTAAATGTTCTACAACAGGTAAAAATTATTTCTTCACGTAAATATACACCATCTGTGCTTTTAGTTATAAAGAGCTTCGTCACAATGTTCGTGTATTCGTTTTACCTGAAAATACAGCTTGAGGAGCCTTTAAAAGAATTCCCTTGATGTTCTAATTTTTGGTAACTTTTACTATGTTAATTTAGTAAATATAGGTAACATTTCACAGCAAACAGCTTTGTATCAGAATGGTATTAGAATCTTTGGTTACATCACATGAACACAGGTGTTGGTTTAGGATTACATAACTACGTATTTGCAAGGAACTTTGTAATGATTCTTACATTTTTTTTATTAGCTTACTGTACAATGATACCCTTGATATGGCTACAGAATTGTAAATTAATTTGCTTTAAAGTTCTTTGTTGTTCAAGACAAATTAAGGACAAAAATATAATTACAACAGAAAGACAACGTATTCTAAATAAAAGAATATTAAAGCGTACATGACTTCAAAATAAATTGGGACTGAAAATAGTCTATTACTGCGCATATCAGGGATAGTTTTATTACTTTCAAAACCTTACTTTAACTTAAATTGTTCGACGACAATTATCTAGTGCGTTATCAGACAGCACCTTGCACTAATTCTGCAGAGCTAATGGTTCTCTTATTTTGGACTTTGGGCAACCAGGACATGGCCAGTCTTATGTGACATTTGAACCGATGCAGGCTTTTACATTCTCAATCTCAGGAAAAAAATGAGAAAGCCGCTTTTCTGTTGACTGTCTTGGATCACGAGCTTGTCTTTTTCAATTTGATATCTAGTGACATTTGTGGAGCACACGTGAACAACATGACACAATTTCATTCTACACAAAGCGCAGCGGATAAATATGACCATCTCTGTCAGATGATATTTTGTGAGGCGGTCAAGTTGCAATATGTGTGGGTTTCTTACGATGTAACGGATTTATATTGCCAGGATACAGCATAAATACCTATAATGGCATTAACCAAGTGAATGGCAGAAACTGAAATGAGTTTTACAATTAAGCATCATGATGGTAAGGGTCGAATGCTATTGCTATTTCAATAACAAGCATTAGCCTAGTTTAGTGAGAGCTAAAAGCAATTATCCCATGTTCCCAGTGGACCAATAGTTTCAATCAATTTACTTAAACATGAGTGCTGATAGTTATCAGGAGATGCGTAGGACTGATTGTGTCTATGCAGAGATAAGCAGCCTAATACAGATGAATATGATATTTTAAAACTAACAGCTCATTCGTTTAGGCATGAGATGAGTGTCGTGGGCATTTTGTCCTTCTTAGATGACAAGTATGTTACGATAGACTTCAACATGTCACCTTCACTCATCTCCAAAGGTCACAGACATATGTTACAATCATTCTTTATTTCTGTGTTCAAAGATACAAGAGCCATAATTACTAGCGTAATACGCCTGGCAAAACGACAAGGTTGCTCGTATGGGCTTAGTTAGGATGAAGTTTAAATCGGTTCCTACGGCTGATAATATTATCAATTGGCTGGTCATCAACAATCAAGACTTAGGAGGAAATCTCCAACCTTGCATGATCATATTCAAAATAGTCTGTATAGGCATGTGCTTCATTTGATTAGTATGTACCAGAATACGAATCAAAACAGCAAGGTATGTAAACACTTTGCGACGTTGCACCTTTTGATGAAATATATGATTGACTTTACCGTCACTATCCAACATGCTAACGGCTCCTACATTTGAAGGAACCCATTACATCTTTGTGTAATTCTATGATTCGTCGTTGTTGCTACAATACCAAATACTAACAATACCAAAATCTTGTATCATAACCATACTTCTCCATATATCTGTTACATAAATCTCAAATATCAAAGCAATAGACAAACAGTAGCGTTAGTATGGCTACAGCAGCTTACGACGGGAAACAGTACAGTACAAGCAGCTGTTGATGTGGAGGTGGAGGCAGTTGGCAGCCATATATTACAGAGGAATACACTAGACAAACACAGAACAGCTTCATCTCGTACTGTTACACAGTGGTTCAATGAGCATCACTGTTTAGTAGTTGTTACGAGTCTATTTGTTTCAACCCGTGAAAAATACGAAGTTTTCATCAGCTATTTGTTTTGTCTTACCCAAGTGTGAAGTTGCATCACTGGAGGTGATATTCTGTGGAGATACGGCGAGTTACTGCACCACTCAGTAGCAATAAGGTGTTGGGCTAATGGTGTTTACTGAGCCATAATTTACTTCACATTACAAAATATTTGGATATTTACAGATACACAAAGGATATTGTAAAATCTACAAAGAACAAAGTCTGTTGAACAGCTACATTAGACATAGAGATGGATAGTTACTAATGAATGCGATTAATATTGCAAAATTCCATGCATCTGGATAAAACATCTGGTAAACCCAGCATCTGGAGAAGAATACAGTTCACTACAGCTTTCTGCATGTTTCGCATGAAGTTTCAAACCTTATTTCCTTACTTCAGGAAACATATTTTCCTGAGGGAAAAGCCAGGTAAATATGAATATATGCCACATAATTGACCTTACATGCACAGGGTATTCCGTTACAAATTTGTTCAAGATATCAATAAAGATACATTAGTGTCACATGACCGGTAATTCTAGATCTGGAATATTTCATAACATTGTGGTAATGTTGTAATACCTTGATAAAGTTGCCTGTTGCATAGTTTTAAGGTACAGGTACACTTTAGGCAGTACTAAATGTGACATTAATAATACTATAAGATGAATCCTAGTTGCTTGCATTTGACTTTTTGTATGTCCCAAAGTGGGAGTAGTTTCAGTTTGTAATGGACATTGACTATATATTAATATAAATGGTAAAGGTAATAGTGTTTTATAAATATTCTTCAGCTTTAAATACACAGTAACAGTAGGGGAGCCTGCTTCCAACAACAATAAAACAAGAAATGCATGATATGAATAAGTAAGAACAAATGAAAATTTCCAACAAAGGAAAAAAACTGTCTGAAAGTATTCGTTTGTTTTCTTCGGCTGTAAAAATGTCCACCTCTTAAGATGGCTTTGTGTAACTGAAAAAGGTTACAATTTAGCATTTCAGCATGGTCATGATGACTCTTAAAAACAAATTAACATTTGCAATACTGACGATTTTTAGACTGCATTACGCCAAACTATTACAACATCTTGTTACAAAAGAAATGTCATATGTAATTAAATAAGTCCCAGGCATCATTGACGACTATACGAAGGCAATGTGCAGCTGCTGTTTTTGTTTCTAAAATAAGACCTTGTCATGTTCTACGATGAAACTATGAATGTTAGGAAACATTTTAACACGTTCTTTCTATTGTATCTGATCCCGAGTGTTTTCCATGTAGATTTCTGACTTTGTCATTATATGGTACACGAATTGACACATTGCTGATCCTCATGCTTTCAGCAATGAGGGTCTATGTATCGGACGAAATCTACATTTGTGTTCTGGGCTGCCATTGCAAA
>JBCAUI010518145.1:0-24850 GCA_038406195.1 Haplosyllis anthogorgicola | reverse complement strand
GTTCAGAAAATATGAAATGCTGTCATGCATGACTGCCTTTCTGTGTCAGGCCGAGAACTTTTTGATCGTCCCTCGTATAACATTGACCTCATTATTTTCAATAATTCATACTATTTGGAGAATAGATAGTTTTGACCTTTAACACCTAAACCATGTAACTTCCAACCCCTTCTTCATGAACCACGTACTAGAAAAGGTCCAGTAGGAAAACATATGGGCTTTACTGACACCTGCACCACGAAATCATGTACTGGCCAGTTTGTTCCATAACAATCTCAGGCTTTAGGATTTCACAAGATACATTAATTTCTATAACGTGCTACTTCCCATTTCTAAAGGAAGGGTTTCTTTTAATGTTTTGATGTTTTCTTTTAATCTTCCTACAAACATCTAATTGTGGCATCTTACCTGGCTCAAGAAACCCATGTTGAATCTTTCTTGCATCAAGCAGGATATTCGGAAGTAACAAGGTGAATGCAGCGAGGATATGAAAACTGTTGGACAATGGTCCACAATGCCGCCAATACGTCATCAGTTGACTGTTACTGGAGTGCGTTTTCTTCACGAGCGTGTCTCCTGTGGTGCCATCTGTGATTGAAGTAGTGCTGCCCCCTACATCCTGCGTCGATCCGGACGGTGTCGATCCACGCGTCCTTATTACATCATCACGCCCTAGACGTAAACCGTCACTTGCGTAATTTCCAACTTTACATATGCAGGTCAAAATAAAGAATGGTATGCACATAATACTGATGACAATAAATGAAATGTATGCGTAGAGCTCCGATACGGGCTTCCGATCCGACGGCCATGCTAATTCGTTGTACTCCTTACATTTGTTCACGGCACGGTACATAAGATACGCCTCCGTACCCAACACCAAGGCACAGTACCACCACAACCACAAGGAATTCACCTTGATCGACCAGCGACATATCTTTGCCATTTTCTTCGTGTTTTATGCCTCAAGTTATCCTGAATTATCCATTAGGCATAGATGCACCGAGAAGTCCATCCGGCTAGTGTTGACGAGTCTTGTGGCTCTTTGATATGTTATTCATTGTTTGCAGATCACATTTCGTCCGTATTACATCAAATACCGGGAGAGTCGTTGGTTACCTGGAAAGAAACAAAGATACAACGATAAAAATGGTAACAGAATTGAAAGATACACGCATGTGAAAACAATATATAAATTCCGTGAAAACTAAGATGGCATTCAAAATATTACGTGAAAACTGTTCATCACTTTTTACGTTAAATTTCCCAAAATTTATTGTATACAAAAGAACACAACAGAGCGTGTAAGATCCTTTTTAGTTGCTGTGAATCACAAATGAGAAACTGTATGTCAAGGTGTGCAATTATGACAACTTTATACCACAGAGCAACCCAAGTAATTACTATCCTGAACACACCTTGAACGCTTAACCTTGTCGATATCGTTCTTTTTTCTGTACCAACAAAATGCCACACAGTTTATTTCGTCTTCTTCATTAACATTCACGGCGCATTGAACCAGTCACTCGTAGCTTAATAGAAGGTTCCTCTCAGAGTCACCATTAGAATGTAATTAGAATCTAATTTAAATAATTACACACCTCGTTAGCCAGCGACTTTATGGTTTCCTCTAAATATAGTTTCAGCAATTTCACGATTTCTGCTTATTTTTTTCCAACGTGTTCAAACTCTTGCATGTAATCATTCTTAAAATGGCGATCATTTCACTAAAAAAGAGAAAAAAAATGTGGAATTTAAAAACACAGTTGTAATGCGACAATTGCTGGGGGAAATTCTTCACATGTCGTCTGTCCGAAGCCTAATCAGAAAAGGATGTAAATCTATAATTTATCGGGAATCTAAGCCACTTTTTCCTGTGTCCCTGGAACCCTGGAATCTAATATGAGGTTTGGTGCCGAACTTCAAAGACGACAGAAAAAAAGACTGACAAGTTATTATCCGAGCAACATCAACAGATTTATAACGAAGTCATGCAATGTGTACATTCCAATACATCAAATAGTCTTTAATGATTTTTACAAACAAATACCTTTGACTTTGTACAGGAGCTTTAAAACATAATTTTCTTTCTCTCTCTTTTAAGGGCTTGCCTGGAGGTAAATACTTCATAGCGCGGATAGCATCATTATATAATTATTATAAGCCAAATAATTACCTTTTCATTCTTTCACCTGCCAGGTCAAGAGTGTGTAACCGAAATCTTTTACGGAAACAAGCAACCACACACGCACAAGTTACATACATGTGCAGATACAAAATTTACGTGTGCGTGATGTATCTGAGTCAAAAATGTGCGGCGAGTACTCAAAACTCAAGCTCATTGAAGAAAATCAAAGACGAAAAATATTGTTATACCAAACAAACTTTTTCTCTGATCCTAATGATCTCTGAAAACCGCATCACCAATATGCAACCAGACGGTGGATATTTTTCATGTAGCAGATTATTGAAGCCACCTCTGTACAATCAGTGTCAGATTCACTTTGCAAAGATCTTCATTTACACAGCTGAGTTTTCAGCGTATTGCTAATCAGGTTACCACCCTGAGGTGGTGATCTGTGAACCTATGTAAACTCTTTTTTTCTCCATTTCTCTGATTTTCTCTTTAGGATCGGTAAATACTGTGTTAATTCTTTTGGAACAACAGCCAAAATAGTTTCCGACATAATTAGGGCGAGCCTGTTGTATGGAGAAGATTGTTCAAAGGATAGCCAAGTAGCCTACTGGAGGCGGCAGTTATCGTTTTCATCAGTCACCTTTGTAAGAAAATATTCTGCATCTAAAATGTTTCGGTCTTTTACAAAACTAACTGCTAAACTTGATTTCAAACTTGTTCAATTTCGTACACTCTTTACACGAGTTGAGTCGATCTTCTGAATGGTTGTACCAGTGACTGCAGAGAACTCTTTTGTTTTTCTATTTAGGAATATAAGCTAGAATATCAAAAGCAAGTGCTACAAATGTTCCTCATAAAAGCATCTACTCTGCAATGGTAAATATTTGTAAACGACATAGATTGCAGGACACCCAATGCTATGTCTCGTATCACTGTATCCCTAAGTCTCTCTTGCTATCTTCTTATGTAACCTGTTAGTCCTGTTTTGCACTTGCAAAAATATTTTGTAATGCGGGGCTTTTAAAATACCAAGTCTTACTCTAATTGTTGCATGAAATAAAATAGATTAAAGTTATTTTTATCTTTACCTGGATTGAAATTGTAATTTATATTTCAGTGAGATGAAAAAAGTGCAAAAATGGCAATTCACAAAATGCCTTTTAAATGCTTCCACTGAGTTATTGGCAAATAATCAATGGCATGCAATGTTTTTTAACCAGCATCTGGATCAAATAATCAAGACTGACATCTAAAACCGAAACATTAGTCCAATTATTGGAAGTGGTGATATTTATTATAAAGTTTTACTTACGGTAATGAGAGGAATAGACATGTAATCCTACGTAACTGTGTTTATCAACGCACATGTCAGATTCAGTTCGAACGTCTTTCGCGTCTGTGAATTTTCAAAAATAATGTTTCTAATAAACGGAAGGCAGAGATACGTCTTCAAATTGTAAACCCCAAATATAAGCCTCAAGTATGCTCAGAATGGGGTGAGGCTGACACAATGAGAAGAGAATCTACAGCAAAATCCCCGGGTAAATCACAAACATGACCACCCTCAGGCTGATCCGTGCCAAGTGTTGAGAACGTCTCGTGTTTACAATAAAATACTCAAAAAACTCTTGTGTATACCTCATCAAGTACTCCTCATCCTTCTTCGATAAGTACTTTGGCTGGGTACTCAATAAATCCACACAAGGATGCAGTTTATTTGAAGCTGGATTTAAAAGTAAGAAGCTGTCAGCACTGCAGCAAAGGATAAATTCCTCCTGCTGGCAGAAAGGCTCACTCTCCCACGCCAATCTCGCTTGGTACTTCTGGCTACTCTGCCACGGGCTGCTACAGACTTTGCACCCTCAGTGTGAAACCGCAAAGCTTTTGGGTCGCTGACCAAGTCTACTACTTTATCTCAAAGGATATTATTTTCTGACGTGTTGACTGACTGACACGGTAGCTACCAATTAAATATTGAACGTGGTAAGCATACATGTATTACAAACGGTCAGTCCACACTAGACTGTGATCCGTGCTTTTTTTCACTGAAAATTCAGTAACTCCAACGACTTCTGAATCCTGAACTCAACTAACACACTTTTGGCCCAAATTTTCTTCGAAGACCTTTTGGCAAAGACAGTGGTCGTCATGCCTGCAGTAGCAGCACCCTGTGACCCACCCCACTCAGCAGACACTCATTATCACTTAGTTCTTTCTGTAGAAGGTCTTTCTTTCGGGGTAGCCTCTGAAGTCTAGTTACCTTGCATTCAAGCGCACAAAATACAAGTTAACTCTTCAGAATGATCGAAGATCTTCAGTGAACGAGTAAAAGAATAAAATCCTTTTGTGAGTATCTTAAGTAGTCAGAATGACGCACAAATATATTTATTTTCAACAATTGGAAATCCTTCTTATTAACCCCCAAAAGATGTTCAAGTCACTCGAGAGATATCGTGGACCACTAATGATGAGTATCTAGGTCATTAACAGCCTTATGTTATATTTATCAAGACATTGATAGATAACAGGAAGCTTGTGAGATGCGACTCAATTATATCATGTTTCTGAGGTTGCAAGTTGTAACATTTTGCAAGAATAATTTTGATGAACAGCAATTTGCAACGAAACATGATCAAATTCCACACTGTTGACCTGATAATTGTTAATGAATTACCACACAAATGGTAGATTTAGCCTAAGGCAAAATAGTACGTGTATGTTAGGTTTTATAGTGATGCAGTAGTGGTGCTTGAAACAAATATAAATGTATGTGATTTGCTGCTATCATTAGTTTAAATGAACAAATATCAATGTCATTTCGTAATTCCTCGTACATTTTGCGCTTGTGCTTGAGGCTTGCATGCTACAGTCAATACACGAAGTCCCACTATCTCGATTTACAGTAAATAGACGTAAAAGCCAGTGATTAAAAGCAATAAAAGATAAACGTTATTTTACCATGCAGTTTACGCTTAAAGTTCTCGAATTAACTCATTGTCCAGAAGAGAGATTTTCCATTCGAAGGGCTCCACCAGCAGATTTCATTGAACATCAAACGTCCAACATATTTTACAGTTATTTACTTGTACACGTCCCCACATAAAGCTTGCATTTTGTCACTTAAAACCAGGCGTCTTTTGTAAACAAGTAAACACGATAAAAATGCAAGTAAATATCAAGCCCATACGAATATGCACAGCACAAAACATACGTACCTTTTTAGAAACAAATACGGTAGTTTTTACTGACACCCAAGAAAAATAGGTCCAGACCGACCTGAGCTCATTTGGCATTATCAAAAAACTATGACAATCTAAGTCATGGTTGCAAATAAATTGTATCAGATGAATTCTCCAAAATGTGATCTATGAAAACACAAATATGGCTGATAAACTGGAAATATATGTGGCTTGTGGCATAAATATACTTTTTATAAGAACTAAAGAGGGTACATAGGTGCATAAGACTGTCAAATATGAAGTTTGTTCCATCAAATGCATGTCCAAGAGCAAGGGTCAAGTAAATACAAATATGGCTGCCAATTTGAGAATAATGATCACAGCAACATAATATTTGCTGGGCATCCATGGGGGCCATAGGTGCATATGTGTGTAAAATATGAAGTCTCTTTGATCAATAGTGTGCTCAAGTTGAGTGTGCACAGATGCCGATGCTGACGCCAATGACAACAATGACAACAGACAAATCATGATTCTGTAGGCTCTTTGGCATACATGCCAAATGAGCCAATAAGTCTTACACTTCACACAAGAAAATGTGACGGCACGTGCAACTTACAGTACAGTCCTAAAATTTGACTCAGATTGCGTAAGTTTTCAGGTGATGTATGTTAACAATTTAAAGCGCGGGGTTTTCAGTATATTATTATGGGTACAAATTCTCCTGCAACTGGATGCGGTATACCGGTTCTGGCCAGACTTTTACACTTGTTAGATTACGTTCATCTACCAAAACAATTTAACTTCTACAAGACTGTACCCAAATAACTAAAAAATCTTCACTTCAGTCAGACATCGTTTGAAAATAAAACAGAATCTCGATTGCACAAATGAATAATACAAAACTACATAACAAAGTCCTTTTTTCGGATCGCCGCACTCTAAAACTTCGTTCATTGAAACGTAATCCAACAAATCTAAAAGTCTGGCCTTGCGTGTACACCGCACAGGTTGTGTCTCTACGTCTCGTCCTGTGGTGGATCCTCGTCCCCGTACAGTATCTCCGCTAACGTGTCCGTGCTGCTCAAAAATAACTTCCTGAAATTCAAATAAAGTTAAAATTTAGATGAATAAATAAAGGCTTGGTCAAGTCCCAAGTACTACATTCACAACTGATCATACAACACAGCACTTTTTGCTGTGACGTCAGTACTAAATGACGTCAAACCATTGAAAAATGAATGGAGTGACGTCATAATCTGCATGCACATAGGAAAAGTATCAGGATTTTTCCGTCGATCTCTCACAAACTCATCACTTGACAACCTGTATTCAGGCAGCAACAATACTGTCTGGAATTATATCTCGTTATTCATCAGATACAGCTTCACTTCTTAAAAAATTGTAACTTTGTGTCTAAATTGTTGATATTGTTAGAATATACTGTCTTTATAATACAGAGGAAATTCTCTGGGCTATGAGAAAGCTTATCTGGCAGTTAAACAGTGTAACTGACAGTGTCAGTAGAAACTAAGCTATTCAGCCATCTCGATCAAATTTAAAGTAAAAAAAAATATGGCTGTCAAATTGAAAATGTACACTCCATAAGCAGACAACGAGGCAGTTGGCATTTACATAAATATACACATGTATGTGTGAGACGAATTCTGAATTCAGCAGATTTTACCTCAGTAGCATACGTAACGCCAGCAAAAAATATCGCCAGATTCTACTTTAGCAGCAACGTAACGCCGCCAAGAGTTACTAGTTGATGCAGAGTCTGGTGATCCCTTGAGCCAAAATGACTTGTACTTACTTGCAGTAAGGTGAACAGGAATGGAATAAAAACGGCAGGTTCTTTATGCCGTAGATTTTACTGACGGGTCGTATAACGCGAAGCCCGGGTCCAAACATAGGTCCCCGACAACACTCACAGATTGTACAGCTGGAATGAAAATAAAGTGTGAATGAATAAATGAACGAACGAACGAACGCCAGAATAAATGAACGAGTGCATGAATGAACGACTGAATGAATGAGTGAACGAATGAATGAAGGACTAAGTTCAGTTCTTCTGTCTTCAATCTTATCCATTGGCGGATCTGGGAGGGGGGGGGGGGCGGGTGCCACCGGCGGGTCCCCCCCAACGGCCCAAATTTTCTTCGTTTTCATGCGCTTTCTGCTAAATTTTGGGCGAAAATAGGGGTGGCATCCCCCCCAATGGGCCGGGTGTCCCCCCCAACGGGAAATCCTGGATCCTCCCCTGTTATGTATGGTTTTTGTGCTAGACTTTTATTGTCTATCGAATGAAATTCGACAAGACCATGTGATCCTCATCTCAAAAAGTAGCCATACTTCATCCTACACTTAGCCCCATCATGTTATAATGTGACAGAATGTGTTAGGGCATTATTCGACAGTTTGCCATTATACAACGGAATTTTAATCCAAATCTATAAAACATTTTGTTTCCTTGGTAAGGCCTTTTTTATAATCATTTGGATTACATTGCACTTTCAGGATTTTCAAAGTGCGGCGATCGGAAAAAAATAAAAATAAAAATTGAACTTGGTCCCAAGAAAGCCAAACTGTTTATAAATATCGATAAAATATTTAATATTTCTCAATCATCTCCGGACGAAACTTGTTGCAATGCAAAAATCTTGCCATGGGCATCATGTTTCAACCTCAAATGAGTTAGTTTTTTTTGAAATCCTGATTTCAAAGTGCGGCGGGAAATGTAATCCAAACAATTAAATAAAAAAAAGCCTAATCGATGCGGTGAGGTTTATTCTGTTGAATGAAATTCGATAGTAATTGATCTTCAGCCTGGAAACTGACAGTAACCATCAAAATATTAATCAAGAGACAAATATTTTTTTACATTGTCACATCCTTTCATTATCACCTCAGATGTCTAGACGTTTCGTTATGGCGTAATTACGTTGGAAACTGTGCTTTCATCTAAAAGTCTTTTTTAAGAGCAGTGGAAATATATATATATATCAAAACCAGATAAAAATGTTGGCCTCAGGGTGTCATGAAACGAAACGCCATTACCTTCAGCTGAGTCATAAAATGCTCCGCACAAATTTGCTAATGAGAGGTCTGAGCTTTTTACTGGGAGCATGACCCTTTAGCGGCACACACAAGTCATTTAGGGAGATTCTTTGTACAATCATTGTCATTCCTTGTCTGGGCACCAGAAGCCTTGCTGTTTCCAGTGAATTTTTATTAGAGACGTACCGTATTCCCCCGAATGCTACACGTTTTCCCTATACATGTACGTGTAAGTTTAAATGGTGCAGATAAAACTGTAATTTAAACCAAGAAAATGTGTCACATGAAATCACCAGATTCCCCTCAGCGGCATACGTAACGTAACGCCGCTGAGTTACTCAGTATTCCTCTTACGGTATTCCAGTATTTCAGTATTCGTCTTACACGTAGAAGTTGACGTTAAACGGGTAACTTGCCCTCGCTAATAACTGGGTGCGAGGACCAATATTTTAGGGAATACGGTACAGGGTATGTGGTTGAGACGTAAATAGGGAGTTTTAGATTTTTGCTACGTATCCGTAAATGTATCGCAGTTGTAGTTGTAGATACGACGTTATGTATGAGGAAAAGTGAATTTGCCAATTCTTACGTCCAATTGAAACGTAACTCCCTTGGATACGGATACGTTTCAATCATCTAAAACTCTATTTCAATTTTGTTCAGTGAAACTTTATATGATCATTTTATGATCACAAACTTTGGGATCAATTTCAATGTCGTAAATATCAAGTTTCGTTGTAATCTGTTTTGCTATGCAGGACTGACTATTGGAAACTTTATATTGACTTTTACGAGCACCAAACCATGGTTTATTGGCAAAACACTTATGCTTCCAAGTATCAGACTAGGAAATTTAAAAAAATTAATGACAAATACACATAAAGAGACAGGCAAATTGGCTTGAATCAGATTTTTTTCTGCCGCTCTCAAAAATCAAGGATTAAATAAAAGAACATTAATCTGAACCTAAACAATACAAACTCGTAACTTTCCGCCACCTCGAACGTAGTACGGAAAAATTTAGGTCGATTTTGTGAGTTTCACTCAAAAGTACAAAAGTGCAAAAGAGTCTTTTCTTTTTTTCTGATCAGGCCAGATATTTTTATTTATTTTCAATAAAGAAAATTTTTGAAACCGGCGATCAGGCAAAAAATTAAAAATTGTCTTTTCTATATATTTTTGTATTTTTGATTTAGATTCATGAAGTCAACGTATAATTTTGGCGAGGCAACAGAAAGTTACGATGTTAGGGTTTTTTTTAAGCTCCAATTCAATTTGTTTTTACAATTCTTGATTTCTGGGAGCGGCGGGAAACGTAATCCAACAAATAAAATATGGGTCTGACGGACCTCAGCTGATTTAAAGTATTTACCATTTAATGTGATACTGATCGATTAATAAAATAACTAAAACTGCAAGTGAATGTTTCATTGTGTAATAACTGTGTTCCAATTGCAATCCACAAAGTAGAGCTTTAAATCAGCCAAAAAGTGTGGCCTCACTGCTCTCAACATTTTTTTCATGAAAACGTTATCCAACAAATATTAAAATGTCTGGCCTTGACTTCTATATTATACCTGTTAATGACATTTCTTGCCGCCTCAGGTAGACTTGTGTAGCGCCTTTCTAACCCTGCATTGCAAAAACACGTCGCACCAAGATCCGTCAGTCTCTACAATATTCCAACACAAGTACGTCTAGAGTCTACATAAGGTGTGGGTGAAAAGTCTCCTTAGATTTGCAATAACATTCATGATTGGCACCAGAAAAATGTTTAGTCATGTGAAATTGAATAGACCGTGAGGCCCTCAATCAAAAATTAAAAATTGTCACAATTTGTGTTTACAAAAAATTGTGATCAAATAAAAAACACCAGAGGCATAAGTAGTTCTTTCCTTTTCTTTGTATGTGTTTTTTCTTTATTTTTCCATTTACCATATTTATTTGAATAGCAGCACAAGGTGTGAAGACCTCATTTTGCGAGGGCGCCTCTTTTCAAAATTTTAAAGAACCAATAAATCATTGGTGCCGCACATCAAGAGGACAACGAGTATGAGTCAAGGGCATTAAACACTAAAGACTTTTCGTCACCCAAATGTTTTCAAACAGGATACTCATAGCATGTGACAAAATACAACTGTCAATAAAGGTCCAAGTTGGATAAAATATTTAATATTGCCTTCCAAATACAGGAATTCTATTTGAGAGAGTGCTTCAATTCGAATAAATACGGTACTAACACAAAACTTTATTCACCCAAAAATTCATGGAAGGAATCCATGTTGAAATAAAGTAGTGGTAACAGAAAAATGACTGTGCACTCATCCCAAAGAAGTAATGTGGTATTTGTCATCGAAAACAATGTTTGTGAACCGAGAGACACACGTCCCCTCGTAAGGGACCAACTCTTATTCATTTTCGTGCAAAATTTTGACGAGTTTCACCGAATGATTAGGTGATTGCCCCTCCTCTGAAATCTTGGGATCCACCAATGAAAAGGTGGTAGAAAATTGTTTGATCACTAACGCAACATGCAAAATAACTAAGCATAAACATGGCACCAGAGGGAGTTTTACCTTGAAATCGAGGCGATCCGGAAGTCTGACGTCATGAAACAGCAGGATGTCCCATAGAGCATTCAGTGCACAAAGGTCAGTAAGCTTCTACCAAGCACAACACAGCAAGCAAGAGGGTAATGGGAAAAAGATTCGATTTTTAACTTGAAGTTTAAAAAAGTTCGTTTTAGCACATCAAGGAAGTGTTCCCTTTGCCACACGTCCATGCGCCAAACATGTATGTAAAATATGAAATGTATTGCAGATTTAAAGACTGCCGCAGATTTGAAAAGTAGCGCACGAGAAACACTGCCAAGGTGTGCTAATTAGCCAGGTTCACTTGCAAACAGACAAAATATAGAATAGCACGAAAGACCGTTACCAGGGAAATTACGAAATATGAAGATTTACATAAACACTACAAGCAACACGCCAAGCGGGGATACAAGCAAGATGTTACGGCATACTAAGAAATCTGTTGTAAATTATCTGTAAGGTGCGAGATTTTTCTTTTAATTTTATGGATTACATACTTGAACTTTAAATTTTCAGAATAGCGATTACTGAATAATTCAATAATTTGCGATTCTATTTGTATTTTGTCTCAAAGTGTAGATTTTCAGAACGGCAGATAATATACATGTATTTAATCCAACTTTTATCTAATATATGTACATACAAATGCTAAGGGATACTCCAGAAATTTCGGAAGGTAAAGGGTACTAAGTATACTCTGGAATGACTTTGTAACTTATATCTTGAGAGATACGGAACTTACCTGTGGTTGGTTCTGGGTGTTCTCCTTCCAGAACAGGGGGTGCATGAAGTTATTACGTACACGCAGGTACTTGAGACTGGGTAGTTTGAGACAACCGTACGACAGGGCTGGAAGCTGGTTACCCTCCACATTCAACTCTCGCAAAAGCCTAGAAAAAGTAGATCAAAAAACTGCAATTTTTGCTCGGTAATAAAACTTCAATTCCTGTCAATTTGATTAAAATTTTCATTTATTGTCCATCCATAAACAAAGAAAGTAAAATCTGCACTGAGCAGATCTATTAACCAAAACATTATCATGCACGTTCTATTTTTAATTACCAACTTTAAATTTATTGATACTTTTTAATACATTCGGTGGACCTACTGTCATCCACACATTCTCCCCATAAATAATGTGTACTTGGGATCAATACCTACCCCAGTTGTGAGATTTCACTAGGAACAAACTTGATTTTGTTGTACGATACGTCTAACTGTTCGAGCTGTTCCAAGGCAAATAAACTACAAAGGAACATTTATAACTTGATTTTAATACACGGTAAATTTTACAGCATAATTTGCATTACATGACACGAACAGGATTTTCAAAGTGTGGCGATCAGAGAAAAAATTATCTTGGCCCTAAAAGGCCAAACTGTTAATAAATATCAATAAAATATTGCAATATTTTTCTGTGTCGTCCCATTAACATCACTAAAATATAAATATAATGAACGATCCTCAAATTTTCTACTTTGAAATTCCGAATATAAAGTGCGGCCGCAAATGTAATCAAAACATTTTTAAAAAGATTGAACAGTCACTAATATTTAAATTACAACCATCAAACAGCTGACCTGATTGGAAGTTCAGAGACGAGACAGTAGGAGAATACTAAAGACTTGAGGTTTTTAAGTCTCGCTATTTCATACGGAATCTCCTTCAGCGGATTGTTCCGTAACTTGAGAACTGTAAGGTTTTCGATGTCCACAACTCGTGCCGGTAACACCTACAAATACAGAAAATAAACCAGATAAAATACTGTTACACATAACTAAACGAATAATTCTCGCATGTGACCTTGCAGGATTCCCACAAATTATTACCAATGCCTCTTGGGCCCTTTTTCTGCAGCAACCTGAGTGGTAAAACACATTCAGTTAGATTGTCATCTCTGATAATCATAAACTGCAGAATTTCCAAGTCCATTATTTTGGACAGACCTCTATTTTTGAACACTTGCATTTTTGAAACCTGAGAATCATCACTGTATTTCTGTATGTAAGCATAACTAATTTGCAACATAATCTTAGATAGAGACCACTTTTAAAATATTATTTGGCCATACGTTTCTCCTAGGTTGAGTTTTAATTTTCTATTCAACTGATTCAAATAATTTGTTGAAAGCACTAAATAAATGTACTGACCCTGAATTCATTGAATGACAGGTTAAGGTAGACGAGGGTCTTCAGCAGCAGTTCTATGTCCGGCAACTCACTGATGAAATTTGCCTGAAACAAATCATTGCATACTTTACATGCCGTTCAAGACAGGTCCGACTGTAAGTAATTATAACAAATACCTGGCAACTGTGGTCTTACCTTAAGACTTAGAGCTTGACCACCACTAAGTAGAGAATCAAGTACGGCCAACTCTGAAGGAGACACCCGGAACTCATCGGCTGAAGCTAGAAGGATATAAAATGATAATAAATATCAAATAAAAAATACAGAAATAATAAATGCAAATTACATTTACACTCTGAATATTAAATTGTAGTTTTCAATATTACATCACTATGGTTAATAATTTTTTTACATTTTGTGTGAAAATATTTTGACCTAAGGCTTTTTTTATTTAATTGTTTGAATTTGGTATTTCAAAAAAAAAACCTAGGTGTCCTGATAGAGCACTGACCCTCATGCCTCCCCCGACTTTTTCCTACAATGGTCTGAAATGGCCAGAAATGTATTTTCCCCATTCCGGGTGGGGGGCAGGGGGGGAGGGAGGGGTGGGTGGTGAGTCCTAGACAACATTTTGCAATGGTGGCTCAGAACACAAATGTAGATTTCGTCCGATACATAGACCCTCATTGCTCATGCATGAGGATCAAAAAAACTCATATGGCAGATGAAACATATTATGCACGGCAAAATAGGGCAGTCTTGGAGATGTCAGAAGTTGATCCGTCAGAAGTAGATTGAGAAAAATATTGATTTTATCTATTTTTATGAACAGTTTGGCTTTCTAGACACCAAGTTCAATTTTTATTTATATTTTTTTCCGATCGTGACACTTTGAAAATCCTGACCATGCAATGTAATCCAAATGATTAAAAAAAATAAGCCTTATGGTGGAAATCATGAAGGTTTGGCCTGTCCTTACAAATAGCCCAAAGAATAACCGCGTTTTGCCTGTTATTCTTTTGGCTATTTTTTCGTCATCTTGTAAAGAATCTTTGAGATCAAAGGCTCTAAAGAAGCACCGACTGTCATCCGGTAATTTCACACTTGACCTCAGGGTTCAGGTAACTTCATAAGACTCACACCAAGAACACAGGAATACACTCTACTTGTGGAAACTGGATACGTAATCCAGAATAGACAATGATGCCATTTAATTTCCTTTTAAAATTCATCAAGAAAATAAACTTAATCAAGTTCTGCGCTAATAATTGAATTCATCAAAGCATAATAAACTCTTGAAACCCTATATCTTGCATACGAAACATATTCCCTTCTCAACCTGAAAGGATTTAGCCAAGCGCGACTAAAGGGCCTTTTTGTGGAAAGAATTTTATCCCTAAAAGAACTTTTTATTTTATTAAATTTAATATCAAATGGAGGTATTTGGGTGGGCAAACAGCTCAGGGCTTGTAATCCTCCTTGTCAAGCTTTCAGCCAAGTTAATTCAATTTCCTTGTAAGACCATATGGCCATTTTCACTCGAAAAGAGACTTCTTATTGTCCACGCTTTTGGTAGACACATAGCGCTAATATTTTAAAAAGTAGATTTAAAAGATCCATAATAATATCATTGTTGTGTGTTTACTAGATTTTTCTTTAAATGAGGAGAACAAGCACATGTGACAAATGGGTTCTTATAAAAGCCTATTCAACTGGCGTATCTAGAACTTCTCGTAAGAGAAGCCCTAAATTTTACCCATTTTTTCGTAAAAATCACCAAAACCTGCATAAAAGTGAAGAAATTTCAGCCATATGGAGGGAGGCGTGCTTTCTGCGCCACCTTAGATCCGTCTAAAGACACCGTCAATGACGTTTACGATGACGGTTAATCAAATCAATTTTCTTTTAAATGAAACTGCAAAATCTTATTCAAATGAACAAAGGTTGCATTTTTTAGTTAGAACAATAAAGACGGCAACAATGTGATGTTGAGAGTACAAAAAACAAAGACGTACTTGCAGATGGTGGTGGTGTGTGTTTTGGTCTGACACGGTTTGATATGTAGGGTACAAGCCACAGCCTTCCACATTTCAGGGTGACAGAAACGAATATCTGTAAAAAAAAAGAAGAGATAAATCCCGTTCAATCAATGTAATTCAAAATACGTCCAGCCCAAAAGGTGCAGTTCTGCAGTGGTGGATCCAGACAGTATATCCTGAGCCGATCCTTCCACGTGAAAAAGAACAAGTTAAGATAAATATGTCTGCCATGCGAAGATGTAATTATTTCAAGTCAGTACCTCCTCCCCCTCTACGCGAAAATATTTTTTGATCCACCCACTACTGTATTTTACTTGATTTTATATATATGCATACACTTTTCGATCAATAGTTATTGTAACAAGAAAGCCATGGGGCTTATGGCACAGCTGAAAGAATGATAACATGATACTTTTGTTTGATGCATTTTTGAGGACAACACAGTTGTGTCAGGTGGCATGAAACATGTTGGAACGACAGGTCACATGCCTGTCTACATGAAAAATAAATGAGAAAAAATTTTGACATGTGTAGTTTCAAAGAAAGTGTGGGTTTTTTGAGCTTACCTGCCACAACCTTGTTTATGTAACTTTGTCCACGTTGCTGAACTGACCTACCACGACCTTTTTTGCAAGTTGTGAAATGAATATGTGAGAAGTTATGGGGCAAAACGTCACTACGAGCTTTCAAATCATATAAATCATGTATTCTGACATCACAGTTGCATCGGGCATCTTGAAACACGTCATTTTGATGGGTCACATGCTTATGTTTCATTGAAAAATAAGTGAGAAATTTCACTTTTCCATTTGAGGAAACTTTCGACATGCGTAGTTTCGATGAAAGTATGGGGTTGTGACCCCTCATTGGAATTGTCTTGACAAAAGAACATCTGTTCTGAAGGTTTGAAGGAAATCCATGCATATTTCATTGAGTTATTTAACAAAATGTGCAATTTCAAATTTCAAAAAAACTTGTTTATGCAACTTTGTCCATGTTATTGAACTGACCTACCACGACCTTTTTTGTAAGTTGTGAAATGAATATGCAAGAAGTTATGGGGCAAAACATCGCTACAAGCTTTCAAACCATATACATCATGTATTCTGACATCACAGTTGCATTGGGCATCTCAAAACATGTTGTTTTGATGGGTCACACACCTATGTTTCGTTGAAAAATAAGCGAGAAATTTCATTTTTCCATTTGAGGAAACTTTTGACATGCGTAGTTTCGATGGAAGTATGGGGTTGTGACCCCTTGTTGGAATCGTCTTGACAAAAGAATGTCTGTTCTGAAGGTTTGAAGCAAGTCTAGATGATTCCAACAAGGCGTCACAACCCCCATACTTCCACTGAAACTACACATGTTGAAATTTTCCTCAAATGGAAAAAGTGAAATTTCTCGTTTATTTTTCAACAAAACATAGGCATGTGACCCATCAAAACGACGTGTTTTGAGATGCCCGACGCAACTGTGATGTCGGAATACATGATTTATATGGTTTGAAAGCTTGTAGTTGCAAGTGTTTACCACACCCACGCCAACAACTACAACTACAACTACAACAAATACAACTACATCTCGATTGGTATAGCACAGCTGAAGGCTTTCAGCTGTGCTAAAAATTGATCAAGTACAGTGATAGGCCTATTAAATTGTGCCTGTTTCCTAAATTGCAATTTTGCAGGTTTAAGACGTGTTTGGTACCCATAACGGCTATATCTTGCACCATATTGCACCAACAATAGCATGGAGAAATTATCTGTGAATTGAAAGAGAGAAACATAATGTCCTTTAAATCTTTAAAATCTCGATACCTTTGACGGGTATGTCTTGTAACATTGGAAGTGAAATAACTCCTCTCTCCCACAGCTTCACGTCCTGTTCCGCTGCCTTGTCGGCGGCTCGGTTACAGCTCCGGTACAGCTGAAGCGGGTTCAAGTTGAAGTTGGTACAATACTGAAGGTTGGTGCATCCCATGGTGCACGGCTCGTCAACTGTGAAGAGAATGAAAAGAAAGTTTTAAAAATTAATCTAGATCTATAAATAGTATGCAGTAAAAGGAATTAAATCCTCATTTGTTCAGACATATCTAGTATAAAAGCGTACTCTTCTGAAAAAAATATATTTCACTTTTGTGTTTGTACTACATATTGTATTTGGCAAGGAAAGATCGTTCCCACGTGAAGGGTCGGTGTTCGACAAAAAAATAAAACCATCCCTAAAGGTGTAAAATTGGCACCCGGTGAACATTCAGGGGAGGACAGATAGTTATCCTGCGTCAGAATAAATGAAAGTCAACATGTTTCGTCACCTCAATGTGATCGCTCACGCGAACGATGAGTCAGTTTTCTGCCAGGGATTAAAGTTTTGTTTAAAGTACGTACTTTAGAGAACCCTGACGCAGTTCATAAGGTGGTCAATCAGGATATCAGTTTAACTTTATTTGTGTAAATATCTTACAATGAAATGACGCCATCTAAATACCCTTCCTATTATATTTCAAAAACTTACTTCACAACTATAGCAAGTCAATGATACACGTAGAAGGACATTTGTAAACGGCCCGGGGTATTTTTGGCTCGTTAGTCTCGAGTCGGATGAGGTATTTGTCACTTTGATTTATCAGCAGGAAGCAGGGAGCGAGACTCTCAATTACTTCTCCCCGCTAAAGATACTCAATTATGTATTAGGTCAGGGAACAGTCTTTAAGCCGAAAATTAACTCCTGTACATCCAGACAATAGTGGCTGATCCAGGTCTTTTACTGAAGGTTAGACCATTGCCCACTCTTGGTTGAATTATTAGAATTATTGTAACTTTGATATACCTGAAAAGGCAGGCACCCGTACAAATGCACATGTATAATTGGTGGCTTCATGGAGGACACAAAGGGATGCGCACCCTCTCCAATAGTCCCAGTATTCTTATTTGCATGAGATTATAATGCACTAATAAAAAGTGCAAATGAGAACTAGATTGATCAGTTATTTGATTTTGGCAACAAATTTGAAATTCCGCTTGGAAATCGTGGATCCACTACTGTCTGTAAACCCACAAGGACGTGTGCAGATAAAGGCAGCACCTGCATGGGCTTCAACTACGCTTTTAATTTCAAAAGGTGACAGGCTTCTAATTGTATTTCTCGGGCACAAAAGCAAGTGACTCTATGTATATGTGTTGCCTCCATAGCCAATACATGATGTGCATTCTTACCTTCAGAGAGACACAGGTGCAAATCAGCTTCTAACGGATGATACCCACAATGCCTGTAGAAACTGTTCCAACTGTTTATCCATCCTCTGCTGTACGTCTGAAATATTCAATTAAGTTAACAGATTATTTTTTACATCTCACTTTCACCTCACTCAGTATTCCCTCCCTATGGATTATCTTTATTGGACTTTGGTTTGTGATTTCCAACTTTCAATCAATAAAGATATTTCTGAAGATTGGCATGGCACTAATAACTTTGGATAACTGTTCTGCATCATCCAAAGAATTTTCGAGGCAATTTTTTAACCGAAATGCTACCCTATTCTCTTTTCATTTCAATGGGTCAAAAATTATTTTCATCTTGAACAATTTACCTTCTATTCACATGCATTACAAATGATTAATGATAAATGATAGACGCTAAACTCAGACAATAACTGATCAATCTAGTTCTCATTTGCACTTTTTATTAGTGCATTATAAATCTCTTTGGGGTGTATGTAGAATTATACATCTAGCAACGATTTCTCTTGTACTTTTACTGCGTACTTTTACTCTTGGCGCTGAAACAAAAGGTAAATGGGAACATATAACGGGCAACGTATGTAATACGCCCATGTCATTTAGATAATAAAATATCCTTGATCTATTGTAGTGCCTTTGTAATTCCCAAGATATTAAGGGCAATTTACATTGTACGTAATTGCTCGCTCGCATGACAAGCGTCGCGCATACAGGAAGAAAGTAACTTTATCTCCGTTTGTTGCTTTGTTTGCTTGTGTAGCCGAGTATTTACCATGTTAACAAACCATTACTAATTTGGCAAAGTGAACATTTGTATTGTAAAGTCACAGGTGATAATGGCGATGTTGATTAATGAGTATTTTACATACGTTTCTTTGGCGAATATATCAAGTACAGGTGGCTTAGACCTACGGATGGATTAAAAATCTCAATATACATTTAAAATTAGATTGTCCAAACATAATTTTAAAGTATTCTCTGCTAAAATCTCTGGTATTAACTCAAGCTTAAAGGACTACGGCATCTAAGATGTAAACCCCTACAAAGTGACACCTCCATGTAAAGTGGTGGTTCCCTCAGCTGAAAGCGACCGTCCATCGGGGCATTTGTTGTTGAAATGGATCGTAAAGAAGAACAAGTACCATAGAACAGTAATTTTGCTAGGTACAGTGGAACCTGGCATTTACGGCCACTCTTTAAAGCCATTGGTAGCGGGCGTAAATAACAGGTGGTCTAAAAACACAGGTTGAATTAAATGAAAACTATGGTATTGGTCTTCAGGTCTGTAGCGTCTGGTTTCAAATAACAAATGGTCTAACGGTGGTCGCAAATACATGCAGGTTTCACCGCACATATAAATGCAAATACAGTGGAACCTGTGTTTTACGTGCCTCTATTTTACGTGAAACCTACATTTAGACCTCTGTTTTAATATTAGACCTCTATTTTACGGGAACTTGCCATTTACGTGAGGTAAACCTCGGTCCCTTGGGGTCACGTAAAACACAGATTCCACTATATGGACTTTTTGAAAATGTTATTGGCAACCAAGCCAGCACAAGGTTATGTGTACACATTCCGTATCCGGCAGTTAAATCATAGGCCCATTAGTAATTCATGGGCCTATGGTTAAATGTACAATTTGTATCATTAGAACCACCACCTAAGGAAACACATAACACAACAACACATGTATAAGGAAACCCTTCGTCTACACACGCAATATGATGATTGTATGATGCGCGGAGATGGGAAGTCTGACACCTGTTGTGAATACAATATTTATACCGAAGCTTTCTTGTCAGTTGACATAAGAGATTCGCTTCTTGACATTGTCGATCTCTCAGGTGGTGGCTTCGGTGGTCTCTATATCTCAGGTTATCGTGAACCAGAGGTTAAACTTATCCGGTGTGGTCTCTGCACCTGGATTGTTAAATCTTTGACAATTTGCAATAATAAGCGACAGCTTTGGAATTTCTTTCTTTAGCATTTAACAAGCATAAAACATTCTATGTGTCTGTAAAAGAAAACTATCCAACGCAAGTGCTTCAACAATTCAGATTTAGCACTAGTCCACGTCAAATTGAGGCAGTGAGTTTGCATCTTCATGATATCGTAGGGAAGTTTAGCATGCAGCGGATGTGTGGGGAAATGTGCGCATCAACACATGATTTAGAATGAACACATCTAATATTCTAACATTTCATATCTATTAGCGGTGACGACTGATGATTGAAGGCTGATAATTGGCTCGGTACCAACACAAGCGCACGGAACTGAGGTCACAAGATTCACGGGTCCGGCGACAGACGGGCTGACAACTAGCTTTGCTTACAATTTACGACCCTCGCACAGACACAGGGACAAACCTGTTTATTTTGTGGGGCCGAAGCGCCTCCGGGATCCAAATGTACAGCGCACGATTCATACATTAAAATGTTAGGACAAAACAAGTGTTTATGTCAGACTGACCTTGACACAGAGATTTCTACAGGAGGATGTGGAGGCCTTGGAGCAGCACAGAAGTTTGGCGCCATCTATCCCCGCCGTCTCTATAGTACCGGCCACTGCCGTTACGGGGCGCTGCTGATCTGAATTGCGCAAGAAACACTGCCACAGAGAATCCTGTCAAAATAACATTCAATTGTATATTATAATTGACGTTTATTGAGGGGGGCGCAGTTTCTAGTACAGGCCATCCCGCTTAGCTCGAACCTTCTAGGACTCAAAAAAGTTCGAGCTAAGCAGAAGTTCGAGATAAATATTAATTTTACGATAGAAAACCTCTTGATCGGACATTCTAAAAGGTTCAAAATAACACGAAGTTTGACAGCTAACCGTGTTCGAGTAAAGCGGGATGACCTGTATCGGATCCAGGTCTGAGAGGGCGGGGAAATCATTAACTCGAAAGACATCATCTCGTTTTAAACCACTGCATCCCCAACTGAATTTTTATCAATCAAAAGTCTACATTTGCCTTCTCCAAAAAAATTCCGCTTAAAAATTTAAGCAAAACAGTAACAGAAAAACATTGAGAAGGAAGAAATATTCAACAAAAGCATTCCTTTACACTATCATTCCAGGATATATTAGGTATTATGTTTACAACCTATATATGTCAAACTACGTATGTGTAAAACCAGGCCTCTGGACAATATCCCTGGGTCCTGGACCATGTGTACCACAGGTGTCAATCTGACCCGGGGTCGACGACAAAAACACACTTCAAACGATGACTAGAAAACAAAACACAAACCCCCACAGGCCCCATTATTGTCATCGGCTATTAATTTTGCCTCGGAGTTAAACCGCATACGCAACAAAACTGATGCGTTGGCCACATGTCAAAATGTGACATTGAACATGATACAGGTCTTCTTTTTTTTTAAGTTTTCTCTATTTGTGGGTCGAATTCACAACAGTGTTTCTTTAATTATTTTTTGTTTAATTTATTATTTTATTTATCTTTCAAAAAAATACCATCTCCCGCTGGAATACTAAATGAAGGCAGCTAATTATCGTGTTAATCCGCACAGCCTGTGCTGGTGAAATTATCTGCCTGCATGTGTGAAAATGTCTGAATTTTCATAAATGCGGGCAATCTGACTGGCAGGCAGCACATCAGCTTTGAACTTATCTTTTAATTCTATAATCTAATGACACGTACGTATAAACTGGGCTGTCCACACGTCTCAATAATCGCGTCGACTATTTCCTCTTCGACAGTCATTGTGCTGAGTACATCCCTGCAGCGCGCCTTACACCGTGGGTCGTTGGACTGATCGCAACATGGTAAACCTTTTGAAAGAAATGATACAGTATGATAATAAGTGTAATATTTGGTCATTGTCAGTGACACATGCATTTCACTTAGTACCATTTGCAAGAAAATGAATAAAATTAATTGATCACTCGGACACTTTCGGATTTTCAAATAACGAAAAACAGAGCTGACATAATGGCAAGTAGCTCTATTGAAAATGAGCGGGTCTGACATGGCTTCGTCCAATCAATTTCATGTCACTAAAATCTTGTTAAACTTACTTTCTGCGGGGTTTTGGGACGAGGTAGTCTTGGTGTACTTACTTTCTGCGGAGTTTTGGACGGGGTGGTCTTGGGTGTACTTACTTTCCGCGGGGTTTTGGGACGGGGTGGTCTTGGTGTAGTTGTGGACACACGTCGCCACCTGGATGTCACAGTATTCGGCGACGGCCTTTCTCTGCGACCGGCTCGGAAGCGCGTTCTCGATGAAGATCGCCTTACAGACGGCGCGACACTGGGAACTCGTGGCCGGGTTACAACACCGAGCACTCTCTACAAATACAGTACAATTAAAGGGTTAGCAGAGGTAAAGGTAATATGCTGACTGTGAGCTGGCGTGGAAAGTACAGCAGAACCTGTCTTGAGCGATATCTTGCTTTTTACGACACTTTTACCCTGTGCGCAAATCAGTTAAAACTGGATTTAATGACCTTGACCTGAGAGAAGCTCAGCTTTTTCTGACATTTTGGGGTAGAAAAAGTTGAGTGTCGATCAAGACAGGTTCTACTGTAATGGTATCTTGGACGAATGGCACCGGACAATGTGAATGCGGATTTATAGTCGCACAAGGGGTTCAGATCTAAAATTGCCATTACTTACCTGACTGTGCAATCGGCAACAATGGTATTAATTTTCATGGCTAACTATCTTTTACGGCGACCACCTGCTATGACGGGTACACATTTCATACATCAAACCACACTTTCATTTCGAGAATCCTGTGTTTTAGGCCCACCTGTTGTTTACGACCATGAAAAAGATTGTCGTAAATCGGAGGTTTCATTGTTTTTATTACCGTCTATTTATTCCGTCATTCTGACGGAAAAGTGGTTGCAAATGACGGGTGGTTTTTAAAGTAAGTGGTCGTAAAGACTATGCCAACTGAAAAATATGCACAAATCTAAATCTCAATTCCAATTACGGACAATCAAATATAGGTATGTAAGTCTCGAATAAACATCATGACTTCTTTTGAGAAATGAATATTCACGTAATAAACGTATTTTTATAAAGCTCGATTACGGATGGCAGAAAAATTTGCTTTTATCATTTCAAAAGCTTTATAGATCAACGTTGGTGACATTTTTTTTCTATCCCTCGTTGTGTTTACTATTTACCGTAGATACACACTTTGAAGTCAATATACATGATACTACACACACTAGCAACATGTATACTAAAAACCTCACAGACAGACAGTGTAGTAAACAAAAACTTATTCTAAACGTTTTCTCAAAGACTTGCTCTTTTTCTGCTGCGGTATAAGATACACAGAACAGCATATTTCATACACATATGCTGTAGTTACAAGTTGTACATGAAATGACCCAATTTTTTTCTTTTGGATGTCGGTGGGATGGATCGGGGTGATGTTCTGTTTTATTTCCAAATCCAGTCACATATCGGTGCTTGTCATGCGAAGCGCAGTGTCAATTTATCATCAATGACTGTTGCCAATTTTTATTTTACAGACGGACGCTCCTTCCAGTTAATGAAACATGCAGCCCATGCTAAAATATGTATAAAGGTGATCCCACTTAGCTCGAACACACATAACTCGAACTCCGTGTCAGCTTCACCCTTCAGACAGGTCATCTATTGCAAAATTAACGTTTAACTCGAACTTCCGTTCAGCTTGAACTTTTTAGAGCTGTCCGTTTGGGCTCGGGCTAAGCGGGATGACCTGTACATTGGTTTTGAAAGTGTACCTCCCTCCTACCAAATACATGTATTCAATCATCTGGCCTCAAATACAATGAACAAACCATGAACACCCCACTTCATGGAATTAACGATCCTATGATTTCTGTCCGTTAATTGTTAAATAGATTCGTACTGAATGGATCCACTAACACAAGACAAATTTTAGCAACTTAGGATCCGCATCCACTACCCTTTCAAACCCTTTGAAGCCCCATTTCACCCTGCACCCCACGATGTTTCACATCCAATTTTCAGCAGTTCTTGTTTGAATCTCTCATCGGATAGACACAAGTGTAACACAACAGAAACATACCACCTACCGCTTCCGACAGCTCCGGCCTAAATTTACCATAAATCACATAGGATACGAAATATTAACTTTCAACCTGATGAAAAAGTGTAACAGGCCCCTACCCAAGGATGTGCGGTTACAGTTTTTATTAAGGCTTTTTTATTTAAATGTTTTATATTACATTTCCCGCCGCAATTTAAAAAAAATAGGTCCAGATGGACCTGAGTTCATTTTGCATTATCAAAATACTAAGACAATATAGGTTACAATATCACAAAGATACAGTGTCTAGGATCAAATCTCCAATGTGATCAATGAAAAACACACAAATATGGCTGGCAAGCTAGAAATATAAGTGACATCAATATAATGTTTACAGGAAATAAAGAGGGTATGTAGATGCATATGACTGCAAAATATGAAGTCTGTACCTTTA
>JBCAUI010518134.1:0-12071 GCA_038406195.1 Haplosyllis anthogorgicola | reverse complement strand
GGGAATTTGGTCTCCTCTGGCTGAAAGAAATACTATTTGCTTTGATTTAAGACTTTTTTACCCAAAATAGAATGATCCAGGCACAAATCAATATCCTAATGCTATTCCAATACGGATTGTGAAGTTAACCCTTTCTTATCTATTTTTAAAGAAAAAGTCACTTCGCGACATATGGACAAAATACATTTTCTAAAGTGGGATCAGATTGATCAAAATAGATTTCTATTTACTAATTTCAGTATTAATATCTGGATTTAGTACATTCAAATCGTATAATATTGGGAGTTTATTGAAAATGATTCAATTCATATGCATTGGACATTTAATCATATTCAATATAATTAGAGAAAAAGGAGTGGTGCGATTTCAGAAGTGAAACTGTCTCAAATTTTTATCCGAAAAATCCTGGCTTATCTCAAGTCGATATGGTCGCTTTGCGTCTACAGACTTAAACAGGTTGTACCTGTGGCATCGTACGTCTTGATCAATCGCATTTGATGTCGTTTTCAACCCAGATACATTCGATATCACCTCACCTTGCACGATACAGTCTACAGAGTTGTGAATGCGAAAAATGTTTCTTATGAAACCAGGATAAGGTCGTGTCTATGGCTGACTGACATTCCTGCCAAAATGCAAGCAGCCACTGAAGCAAATAAAATTGTATGTCCGTCTAAGTATCTGAATGGACTGGATTCTGGGGACAAGCGGAACCCTGGCGCAATGTGATGCCCTTCATGGTTTACTCCTAAAGACATTTTAAGATTATTTCAAACTAATATATCATCAGATCGTAAATTACTGACGTGTCATGGGAAAAATGCAAACAAATATGAAAAACTAAGACCTCTTTCTGGGAGAACAACTTTCAAGTTTAATTTCAAGGTTATGTTTGGTTTCGTAGCACGAAAAAAGTCCACGCCTCATGGAGTGTCTTTCCCATCTTGGATGCCAAGTTGCCAACATTTTTGCCTTCCCACTGGACCATTGCAGATTATATCTGTGGTCGTCGTGTAAATGGTTGATCTACATGTTCACCAAAGTATTTAAAACAGAAGATGAAATCAAGTTTTGGAACAATAGCCCATGAAATACACAGTGTGGAATTCTTTTGTTCTCTCCCTTGAACTTAACGTTTCCAAATTATTGGGAGTTTATGGAGCCGATAACCAAAATGAAAAGTTTCAATAAAACACGTCTTTTTCACAAAATTAACACATAAATTATTCGAAGTAATTTTTTACACTTCATCGGTTAACAATATATGTCATCTCGAGCATTCACCGAGTCTGTATCATGTGTACATTATAGGTCTTTCGAAGTGGCCTTACTAATTAACTCGTGAGATTTCGTGAATATGTTACATTTATTCACATACCTATGAAATCTCACTAGCCTATTTGGACTAATTAATAAAGGCACTTTGAAAAGCCTTGATTAATCGCTGTGGAAACGCATTTTAAATGTAGCAAGCAAAAGGCTTTGCTGAAATAACGTTTAAAAGTATTTTGCATTCGGATCGTATCAAAGGCGAAGAAAAAAAAAAAGAAAAGAAAATGGAAGTATTAAAACTAAATTTATTGTCTAACCAGACTAAACAATTTTTATGCCATAATAGTATGCACTTTCTCAATACTTAGGTAAGACCAGCAACCTGTAAACACGTAATTTGTACAAGTAATTATCAATAAATAACTCATTCTCATTCACAAACCTGGCAAGATAAAAGTAAAACTTGCAGAAGCATATGGCACAAGTAGAATGGTGAACAGCTTTAAAAAGCAAGCTTAAACAATAATAACAATAAGATCGATTGCAATTGGGTGCAAAGCATAAAAGATTTCAATCAATTTACATTCGTAAATGTTTAAAGGTTATGGCTGGATTTGCATTGTTAACTCGTCCCGAGATTCAGTTCTCTTGTATGTAACTATTTCCGTAACCACACTGCTATTTGTTATTAACAGGGCATAACGGACATTGTCAGCTGATTTATTTCCCTTTACCTTTCACGCAAGGGTGTTTACAGGAAACTATTCTCACCGAAACGTTTTCTTAGAAAACTATGCACAAACGCAGATACAGCATTCACTTGTGTACTAATGTACCCATACCGTGTACTTTAAATAGCCTAGCATTTCTTATGTGAAACTATCCCTATCAGTTTACAAACAAGATTGAGCATACCAGGTTTAACACTCAACATAACATTTTACATCAAGTCTGTTTGAATGATAGGTTATTCCAGGTGATCAAGTATTTTCCCAAGATAAATATGAGCACCTTTATTCGTAAATAGTCGATTCTTTAGAACTTACATTACTGTTTCTTAGTTCAGCACTAACTGGCCGTGTATAACAAAAACATACTTGAAATGTACTATTTTGTATTGCACTTTTAAATTCACAGCTAATTAGTCTTTCCCCAAATTTCTATTTCTAAATACAGTGTAACCTGTCTGGATGACTTTGTTTACTTGCAATTCAAGCTGTGCAAGAACTCTGATGTCAAAGTACGCAGAATTTATTACTAATCCATCTTTCTCCTAGAATAGGGAGTTAGATCGTCCAAGAAAATTTTCATTTGAGCTTGTAAGTGTCTAAATATTTAAATTATCGGGATAAACTTCCTGTTTGTTGGCTAATGACTGCGATCAGCAATATTCAATTTCGAACGATATCGTACAACATGGACTAACTGGGTTTATCTCCTTCTTAGTTGGATTTTTATCGTGATATGTACAGTAATTCCAACGAAATATGTACATAACAGAACGTAACAAATGAAAACAACTTCTTTCGCCCTTACCTGGAAACGTTGTCTAAGTACACTTATTATACAAAGTGGATTCTATCATCAATATCACAACTAGTGAACGTGACAGAAAAACTTCCATCTAAGTTTAACTAAGTTTAACAGTTTCTATAACCGTTATATCACAAAGTCTTTTCACACAGGTGTAAAAATACTCTCTATAAAATTTTGACTGGACATGAGCTGCTAACATGATGTGGCATTGGAGTTAAGATTTAAAAACGTCGGCAATACATGTAGTTTAGTATTCACACTAGGAGAGGAATCCAGCACACCCATAGGAATGCTCTCGTCAGAGCAACTACCGTCTATTCGTTTCTGTCTGTTCTCCGGGGGTGAAGTTGAACCACATTTGATAGTTGAGTCATGTCCTTTCCGGCAAGAAGTGCACACTTTAGGTCCAGCATCGACCAAACTGTTTCTATTGTTCGCTTCACTCGGTGAACTGTCTGACACTTCACTATGACTTGAGTTATGGTTTGGTATTTGAGTGGGCACTTGTGCACCCTCAATAGTTTGAATTTCCTGCTGTGGCAAGCTGGTTTCTACAGAGTCTGCATGTAACTCATTTACATTTGAATTTGACACGATACACTGTATCTCGTCACTTTGCCCAGGTATATCTTCGAACTCACTAAAATCGTTTGGGCAGCTAGGTTTCCTAGTCATTCCCACTTGCTGATAGCCATCCTCCTCACTGTCACTAGGCTCCAGATCGGCGACTGTCAACTTAGCGAACAAACCTAGAGAACCTAAGGGGTTCGCACACGTAGTTGCTTCCTGACCAATACCACTGGAAGCGCACGACGAACTTTTGCTGTCAGAGTCGCTTGCTTTTCCTGAATGAATACCACTACTCTCCGAAGATCGTTCTTCCTCGTAGGCTTTGTTGTCAAAGGTTGTGTTCCCTAATTCGCTTTCACTGACAGTAATATTGTTATAATCACCATCGATTAAGCCCACGGTTTCGTCCACGGTATCGGGAAGCCCTCTCCTGTATACATCCTCCGATTCCCCGGCACTACTGGTCGGCTCCCGTCCCTCTACATACGAGGAGTTGCCGCTCTTCTCACTTCCCATAAATCCTTTGATGAAAATTCGTGAGCCCGCTGAACCTCCACTATCAGGATAGTCGGAGTAATCATCCTTTTCTGTGTCTTTGCCATTTTCATCCTGCAAGATAAAATTCATAATTCAGCTTTCATTTACAACAGTACGAATCAATCCAAATATTTTCATTTTAATCAATATCTTAATGAATTTAAATAATGTTATTAAAACTAGATGTAATTAATTTTTTTCCTTCACTGGATTTACAGGATGTATATGCAGATTTGAAAAATACATGTACAAGCCCACACAAAATGCAACACTAACAGTCGAAGAGGCCGCAATTAAATTACAAAGTACATAAACACTTATCAGGCAAAACAAAGCAAATTGTAACAAAAAGCCCAGGAAAAAAGCATTGGTGATGGATGACTTGGGAAGAGATAAAAATAAGCACAAGTATAGCTTCGGCAAATGGAGATAAACAGATTTATATCCATACAGCAGACAACTTGTAACTGCGATAAATATACATCTTAATGCTACAATTTCTATCCATTAAGTTCAGACACAAAATTGTATGCGAACAAAACATTTTACACGTTAAGTTCTACACAAGATTCACTAAAATATATCAGTAGTATGCGTATTGACCTGTTAAGCAATAATATTATCAAATGCAATAAATTTGGTAGGAATGACAAAAATAAAAGATCTGCTCTGCAACAGAATATTATCATGTCATCCGCGAAACAGTAACTAAGGAAGGCTACCCTTGTTCGGGTACCGCATCTCGTGTTGATCATTGAGACTGAAAACTTTGATCACAGTGTGACTTTAACATAGGCATTAACACTGCCCTCAAACATCCGTAATAGGTACAGTATCATCACAGTAGCCAAAAATAACACGTTATGGTTACAGGAGCAGATAAAGGATTTCTCGTTGGAGGGGACGACCCGGTGCCTTCAGGTGGTTGGAGGGGCACCTTTTAATATTTTTCTCCAAAACCCTATGAATATGAAAGAAATTCGGGCCGTTGGAGAGGGCACACGCTGACAGCACCCCTTTGGATCCGCCAATGGCTTATGACCATGAATTTGGAGCAATGACTATGGAATTCATACTTGACCAAGAGAAACGGCCTGATCTACCCACATATTAAAAATGAAGTTTCTAGGTCAAGACATTCAAAAGTTGGAGCCCAAGAAGATATAGCCAGACAAATGAAATCTTACAGACCCGCCTACGTAGGATGTGTGTGCATATTTACAATATACTAATGAATCTATTAGGTTATGCCATTATGCAGTGTTGGCATTTAGTTAGTAATGAAAAGAGTAAACCATCTGTTACATTTACCGCAACATTCTCAAGAACAAATTAAATACACATGACTGGCTCATTGACAGACAACACTTGACGTTCACGAGTAATAATTAAGGATACCAATTAATTTAATAAACGTTTGCACACTCACTATTAACGCAGTTGAATCACCGGAAAACAAAAGATTTCGAACCCAGTCGTCGATGTATGCAGGATCGGTGGAAATTGAAGTCAAATCATCCGGCTGCAAAATATTAACTTTTAAAGATTGGGCGTGATATCATGGACACCTTTGTTGAAAAGTAAAATTGGACAGCTATGCAATCCAAGGTAAAGGTTTGCAGCAAAGGATCGATATTCTGTCACAGTTATATGTGCATGTGTTGCACAGGATTGCAAAAGTAATTAGGTTTGAATTATTGGCACAATATTCATTTCAAAAGAGCATGAAAGTGTACATCATTTTGAAGCTACTAGAGAGAGTACTTTGTACAGCTTATTGTATATGTATATCACTACATAGATATTTGATTAAATACAATTAAGCACATCATACGATTGTTTTCATGATCAGGTTTTCCCTGAAGGGCAAACTAGTTATTTTGTACTAATTCGAATCCTGGAGTAGTACTATGTGGTGTCTACATAATTTTTCTTAAAAATGTAAACCGGAAGTGAATATAGAAGAATTTTATTGGTTTGCACAGCATTCAAATCATACAAATTTTTCGAAATTGAAAATCTTGCTTGAAAAGTGGATTCATTACAGAAATATATTGTACTTAAAATGGAGTGATATGGGTGTTACATATCATACCTTTTCCAGATCTGGAACCACGGGTGGTTCTTCTGGAATTCCACCGCCGAGCCATCGCTTAAATTCTGGATACCATCTACAATTTGAAGTATGTCCGTTAATTCTTTTTCAGATCAATACTTTTTGCAAATAACTTTTATACAACATCTAAACAGTGTAAATGGCGACATTGGAAAGTGCACAGATCACTATGGTGAATAATACTTACTTTTGTCTACAAGTAAAAGCTACTATAAGGATTACTAAGATGGTGGCCGATGCTATTGGTACCCCAATGGCCAATGGTAGTATATCTGAAATATAGCAAAAGTAACATACAACTTTTAGATAATAATAGTTACCTTCGCGAAAGAATTTTATTGAGCAAAATGTTCTGTATATAAATTATGAGGTTTAAAATTTTCGGACTCAATGACACGATCCAAAATGGAATTAAACATTTGCACTTACCATAAACAGATTCAGGTTTGCACATTTGCTTACTGACTGCAACACTGGGTGGTCCCCTGAAATACTGTTTCGTAGCTGGATCTTGACTGACTGCATTGATAGTATAATTGACCGCTAAATAACCATCAACATCATCTGGGCAAAGCATTGTAAACTTGTCTTGGTCCTTTTCGAACGATCTGTTCCATGACTGGTTTCCAGGGAGACCGTCAATTGTTTCATAAAATGCCACGATATGGTAGCCTTTCAGTGGGCCGTTTGTGTATTCTGGAAGCTCCCATTTCATCTGAACTTGCGAGTTGTTTAGTATATCAACTGTAGGCTTTGCCATTTGTGATGGTGCTGTAAGTAGAAATAAGGTATACATGATAGCATTACGTACAAAATTCATTTAGTTTACTACTATTACAGGTTCTAATTACTAAAATGAACCTCGCTTAACTCGAATATGGATGATTCGTTTTTCGGCTTAACTTGAACCTTTTCAAATATCCCTTTAGCACATTTTCTATTAAATTTTTGAGTAAAAAGTCGAACTTCTGCTCATCTCGAACTTTTTCTGAGTTTCCATCGAGATTCTAGTTAAGTGAGATGCACTGTAACTTCAATTTAACAATCGGAATTATGATACATTACCACAAGTGCTTGTTTGTGTGTACTGTGACGGGGCCGACTGCGAAGATCCCACGGTTGTTGCTGCGGTAACATTTATTGTGTAGCCTTGGTTGCCGTAAATGTCATCTGTTAAGTTCAGCCATCTATCTGCTGTCGAAGGAGCATGGACCCACCGACCACCATCACCCTGAAAAAGTTGAGAAAACCACATCGTAGAAATTAAATGAATCAATGGCTATTTCTGCTTTCATAATGGTATCCATGAGTCACAATTTGTAATCATGTCAAGCCACAGTTTTTCAATGGAGTGACACATGAGACCGAACCCAGCATTCAGCGGCCTTGTTGAGGCAGCAAAAACCATTTTGCCTGAACTGTTGTCAATAGCTTAACTTACGTTAGGTACTGAAAGAGACGCTGCAAGATTCTAAATTAGTGCTGGCAAGTTCAATCCAGTTTCCTTTCAAAATATTACATGTATGTAATGATGACGTACACACCTTGTATTTTACGTGATACTTCAGTGAATTTGCGTTCCAGTCTTTTTTTGGTGGTGGTTTCCAGGTAATATAAACAAAGTGGCATCCAACGTCTTTTACTGTTACATGTACAGGTGGGCTGTCCGGTGCTAAATATTTAAATTCAAAATTGACACTTCACATTCATACTGCATGTTTTGCGTCATATCTGACACTGACATATATCATGACGAAAGCGTTGAAATAGTTTTAAAAAACAAAAGCCAAACGTTTCTATGCATATTTTTTCTGCAGCACAATATATTATTTGAATTTTGCCAAAAGGATAACAAAATTGCGGGACTTACCAGATTCCATAGTCCGATGTTTAGTCGCAGTTTTCTTTTTTATTTTAGTGTTTCCAACTGCAACAACTGTAATATCATAGTCTGTGTTCGGCTCCAAATTTTCAAATGTGTGTTTCTGACTGTAGCTTGGTATCACGGTTGTGTTGCCTGTAACAAAACACACAAATTTACTGGCATGCGGTATTACAAATGACATATTATCAACAAATGTCTTGGACATGCTCTGCTTTTATCCAGAATTAGTGACTCTCTCGGGTAACCCAAGATTTCCCGGATTGTTCTGCAGGGCGAACATTATTTAACAAGTGATCATCTTTGTTCCTGTCATACTTTCGTTAAAATACGACTATTACTGTGCAATAGGAATGCAAAAGGGAACCTTTTCTGAATTCATGCCTTGTTTTAATTTCTGTATAAACTCCAAATTTTAACAAACAAGTAAATTCACATTCATTCGGTGTTTGTCTCGCCCTAAATCTTTAAAGTAACTCAGTTTTTAAAGGCCATCCTATTCAGTAAATAATATTACTTGATTAACGGTGTAAATGCCTGTGTATGATACAAAAGCCACATCAAATGTATATATAAATCTTTACTGGTCCCAGGTAAAGTTCAGAGAAATAATAATTATTGAATATTTGGTATCTGGCTTATATCTTAAAATTCCAGTCGAATTATCAATTATGTCAATGTCATTGAATACACGTTACAGTAGCACTTACTTTCAGGGCAACTGCTGTTCCCGTGACTGCAATGAATGCTGATGTTGAACTGCACTATTCGACCAGTCGGAGTAAGTTCGTTACATGTTTGATCGGTGGTTATCGTGACATTTAGACTCCTTTCTTTCTTTGGATCTTCAACTTTAAATTCCACGTCTGGGATGTCCTCTGATGTGGATGAAATAGAAAAAATTGGTAATTGTCACTTTTAGGGCAGGTAAGTATCACCGTTAACATCTGCAGCGCATGTGGGGAAAATCTCCTGAGTTTACTTTCTTGTTACCTTTTAGAGAACTGTGGGAACAAAGTACCGGCAGTGCATTAAACTTTGATTTTTATTGTAATTTGATCGTGTTTTATGGCAAGAGTTTCCATATTTGTTTGGCATTTGGTGACTGTAAGTTTGCCTCTCTCGTCTCCCCCCCCCCCCCCCCCCGGTAAAGAAACCAGCCGATAGGAATTTTTCGGTGGGCGCTTCTTTATCATTTTTTATCTCCACTTTGTATTAAACATGGGAATTAAACTTACTTTCAAAATGGTACAGACAAAGCCACCCAGTCGTGCCGCTACTTAGCTCTCCTGCATTCGCTGCTATACTGTAAATATACAGCTGTTGAAAGGGCAGGCTGGCATGGGTAGCAGAGCCACTGACTAAAGTACTCTTTAAATCACCCTGAAAAAAAATACAAACACATATGGTAAAACTATCTCCTATATATTATATCACACCAGATATATCAGATACCGACCCAACAGTACATACATGCACTTCTTTTTGTATGAGGGGTAGATTCAAGAAATGTGTTGGCCGAAAAAGACACAAATTGTCCTATACAAAGGTGTTGTCGAGTGATGCCAGATGAAAATCTACAGTAATTTGGTGTATTGTGTAGAATGGCGCCAATGTACAGAGGAACTCCTCTTGAGCAGCCATTAAATTCTGGAATGTGCACTGACCATAAATTAAGAGTGGCCTTTTTCTGTAGCATTTGAATCTAAAATCTTTGAATGCAAATTAACCGTAAAGTACGAAAGGCCATTCCAAAGGGCGGCCGCTCAAAAGTTCTACTGGATATGATCTCTTCAAAAACTATGTATATGTTGATGAGTATGATTTCATACGTACATCACAAACCGTTATGCCGTTGGGATCTTTAACCTGAGTGCAGTAAAATAAAGTGTAATTGTCTATCACTTCGTTCTTAGGTTTCTGCCACCGCACATCCACAAGACTTTTGTTTTGACTTATTTCAGCCACGACATTTTGAGGCGTCAATTTTGGTGCTGTAAAGTAAAACAAACATAAGAATTAGTTTTGGAATTAAATTATCAGGGTTGCTGCGACAAAATTTTGGCACATGTGATGTTTGTTACAGTTGAGGAAAATTTTGAGATCTTAATTAAGACTGTTGCTTCCCTTTTAAACTATCCGAACTATCAAAAATTCATACAAAATGTAGTTTTCCATATAAGTTTTAAATAGGGTACAATTGACCAAGCCCATTATAAATTAATCACTCCTATTTCTCCGGTATAAACTACCGTTTCATGAACTTAAAAATTAGTCTTGTTTGAAAATAAAATCACCAAAAATAAGAAATGAATTAAAAGAGCATTATTTGCGTTTCCGAAAATTCTTACAACTGAGTCAACTTAAAATTATTTCATTTCTGCGTAAAATGTGGTATCTCTACCCGGAATCTATGTGTTCATAGAGCAGTAATATAGATTTTGTATCTCCTGCTCTGATGTAATCAGTCGTTGTGTTAGCTAACAATTTAATGATAGCAATCTTGTTTATATTTAGGAAACGGAAACACTGTTTACATTTCATTAAAAAAAAATTTAAAATATTTAGTCAGACTTTTTACAGAATAGTCTGGGATCTGGTCAACTTTTTTCACAAAATTGTCTAAAATGCCCAGAAATGCAGTTCAGGTTGGAGGGGGGGGGGGGGAATCTGGTCAAATTTTTCAAAGAATTGTCTGAAATGCCCAGAAATGCATTTTCCCGAGTCAGGAGAGGGTGCCAATAGGCATGAGGGTCAAAAAGAAAAAAAGTACATTTAATGCCCAAATTTAAGTACAGTAGAACCTGCTTTAACAAGCCACTCTTTGAGCGGCCACATGGCATTTTACGGCGAATATGTGGGTTTGTCTCTTGTTTTTTCTCATAGATAACTCATTAAAATCATCACTGCTTTTTGAGGCCACCTGTCATATACGGCCAATTTACGTTGTGAGTGAGGGTGGTCCCTCAAAGCAGGTTCTACTGTACATAAATCTTGTTGCATAATAATTTGAATACCGAGGATAATATGTGAAGATTTGTTGTAGCGTGTAACAATTTGCTTAGTTTACAACGCAACAAAGGATTTGCACGTGAATAAAACAAACTTTACGGTCCTTAATGAGGCAAGTCTATTGTTACACCAAGAAACAAACTCATAAATACGGATGAAATTAGTCAACGTGATAGGTATTCATGCTGTAGCAAAAAAATTACAACATCTGCACTACATCCAGGACAGCGTGGAGTCGTCCATACAACGAATCACCTGTGACATCGCAAACACAAGGAATACTTTGATGTCAATGGATAAAATGGGAAAAGCAGTAAATTGCTGGTGTACGTACACATGTCAGCAAAATGAAGCAAAAAATGCATTTTGCCATCGTAAATATTCTTGGTTTAAATGGCTGCGAGAGACTCTGACATCAAACGACAGTAAAGCATAAGTAACTGTCGCGGGAATAAACAGTTGTATGATGTGATGAAATCCGGACAACGTGCACATCTGAGCTTGATTTTTGGCACATATTTCTGCGTGAAGGCAGCAAAACGGATTTTTACAAATGCACCAAAATTTAACAGGATGGGTTTTTTTTTTTACGATTTATAGGAGATTTCAATTCGATAGTGCGCAACCAGAAGGTTGTCCTGTTCTAGATCTTACCTAAACGATATTGTTTCTCAGAAACAAATTACAACTGGTGCCGTTGTTTGTTTCCGTCTGTTGTTTATTGAACACTCAACTCCTTTGCCAAAAGTATTACCCACATAATTAGATAACAATCTAGCTTCTTTGTATTTGAATCGGCTTGTAAATTAAATATGGATGGCTTTCATGTTTAAATAAACATCGCAACAACCCTTGCCAGCAGAGTCGACAGTGTCTCTTTTATTGGAGGCCACTCAGTGTAATGAACCCCTTTTGCACGGACCCCTGCTTGCAAGGACACCATGCCAACCCCGGACATTTAGGCTCAGAATTAATCATAATCTAATGTAATTCATGGACACCATGCCAAGCATGGTCCCCGGACACCTAATGCAAGCCAATTTATGGACACATACCCTTAAATATTGATAATAAAAAAATCAGAAACTAAAATACAGATGACTCCATTCACCTATGAGCTTTATATAAACCATGACTTTTTCCTTG
>JBCAUI010518123.1:0-12071 GCA_038406195.1 Haplosyllis anthogorgicola | reverse complement strand
TATTTATGTCAATTTAGGCTTTTTATATGAAAATAGAATGATCCGGGATCCCATTCAATAAACCAATGCATTTCCAATACAAATATTATTGAAGTTAACCCTTTACTATCTATTTCTTAAAAGAAAAGCCACAGAAAAAGCCACTTTGCGACAATTATATCTGAAAAAAGTAGCTACCAGTAAACTCTAATGCAACAGTAAGATTAATCTAATAAATTTGAGCAAAAATCTTATAACAAATCATACGCAATTAAACCTGTCATTCCTAAAACCAGAAAACTCAAAGTTGATTCATAAACAAATGATATAAACGTGACAAAGTTAAATGAATTACAAACACAGTCTGGGATAAACGTGAATCGTTTCCCAATAGAGAACACTCAATGTAATTGTTTTTAATATCGCAATATCGAGAATCTCTCTTGATGCCCTATGGAGCATGCATGGGGTGCGGCATCTTCTAGCGCGAAATCCCCATAGAGTGACAAATACATTGGGTGTTTTGCAACATAAATGAGCACAAAACGAAATACAGTTCACCTTCAAAAAACTCGAATCTAACTTAATCAGATAAGTTAATGAGCTGCTCAGGTACGTCTAGCCGGGTTGTTGCCATTCTAATTATGGTTAAATTGAGTCCTTACTAAATATACTCCAAACTTTAGATTGATCAAACGGTAAATTTGGTTCACTATCTCTGCACAGACGTAGACAATTGCTAATTTCCCTTAAATTACTGTTGAAAATGAGTGGGTGAACGCTGACTACTGATTTGAACACACTGCTAAGTACAGAGCACTACTTACTGCACATAGGGTCTACCCATCCATTACTTCCTGCACATACCCATTGTGACAGCAATCTGATTGGTAATTCACCTTTTAGGGAACTAACTTTCAACCTTGCATTCACATTCAAAACATTTCAAAATTTCAAAACACAGCAAACATCTGGTCATGAATGTAGTTCTCATGGGGATGACGATAAAACCGCATGTCTCGACTGTTCATTTGGATTCACTGGTTTCAGTGTGAAATCCATCCTCACCATGATTGTGCATAAGTCTATTTCAAGAAGATACCCGCGTTTTGACAGAATGTTATCAAGAACCAAACATTACTGGCTTACAAGAAATCCCATTGCCTAACATACATGTTTATGTATGCTACCTCAATTATGCTTGTTGTTGAGGATTTAGCGTTCAAAAAAGATGACATCCCTCATCAATAAAGTTTCCTTAGTAGTACCAAATGTTGTTTGGAGAAGATTCGAGTTTTAGATTCAGATCAGAAATTGTGAACTGTCGCATAGCAAGGGATACAACCGGATAGCACTGAACCAGTGTTAAGTGATATCTTGCCGAAAGTTTTGGAATGTAAATAGAAACTAGGTAAAAACAGTCATTGGCTTTTGTGAATTCGTGACTAGATGAAATAATAAACCTTTTAGACTGTTGATAACTACGATTAAAATCTTTCGAACTTCACTTTTTCAGGATTAACTGTTAACTCAAAAAATGATAAAATACACACTTCTTCAAAAGCAGAGTTTCAAGCTTTTCATGCTCCAGACATTGCTAAATTTACCTGTTCTTTTACCTAATTCAAGAAAGCTTTGCTCAATCATGTTTTGAGATGGAATTAAATCCTTTTGTCCATCACGAGACGCTGCAGGAAATAAATGGCACAAAAACCACAGTGATATTCGTGTAATCCTTCCCACATACAATACAAATCTGACTAGTCTTATTGTGTTTCGTGTTATTTTGATTTAAACTTTACAGAATAAACCTCAATTTAATTTAGACTCAGTACTTTGTTAAGTCGCACAAAATTCTATGCTAAAAGAAGACATAATTTAAATCTTGATTCAATAAGGTGCTTTTGGCTAAATTGTTGCAAGAAAAACAGAAAGCCACAAGCGTTTCCTTTTCTTATTTCTATTTTTTGTTCTGCAAGTTTTAGATATAATTGCAAATTTTACGTACCAATCGCGGAGTATCAGAATCAGCTGCATACAATTAGCTCCAAATCCATTGTGATTTCCAAACAGTATTCAACACACAGCTCGAATTTTTAGTTACTACCAAGAACTATCACAATTTATGTCAATAAGACAATCTGATTTATCACTTTAAACTTGTGATGTTGGGAAAATCCAACCCATAAGAAGGTATTACGAAGCAAAAGCTGCCTTGGTTTCCGGTCATTTCAGCACTCAAGAGACCATGTACATTAAGGACATGTTCACTGAATTAATTCAATTTAGCATGCAGCGTAAATGTAACGCCTTTGAACGTCTTCATCCATAAATGTTTAATTACAATGAACTCCTATTCTTGAAATGCACCTAAGGTTCATTGTAACTTGACTTCAGTATGTTTTGACGTACGCCAAAATATCTTTCAGGTAAAAGAGGATGTTTGGGATGTACAGAGGACAAAACTAACTGTCATATTGGCAAATTATAAAGAACTGGAAATCGAATATTATTAAGAAATTACTGGTGCAGGATACAGTGGATAGAATGACAAAATATACATGTATAAGTCCCGAATGTTTGGTTTTGTTGACCTATCTGTCTCACTATTAAACACAACTATAGTAGCCTAATTAATATCTTTTTATTCTTTTGGACATGATATTAATTTTCTTCGATGACTTCGCAAAAAGTGAGTTAATGTCAGCAGAAAAAAAACTTTTGAAGAAACTTTTCACCATTATTTAAATGAGTAGGTTTTTCTCTCGAAAAGCAGGACATTTCTAAATGGACACAAAGACGAAATCAGATTTCATATCTGTAACATGAATAACGTAACATGAATATAATTTGATTTCCTGCCTCACGATGCCGCTATGTTTTTTATTTGGTATTGCAATGACAGCTTCAACTCAAATTTTTATGTTACATAATTTTGAAAAGATATTTGTAATAAACTGAACATGATGACACAAAATTTCATGTATTAGAGGCATTTTATGACTACATGGAGATCTGGTAAGATAACAGATGGCCCATTTCGTTCTAACGGAAAGTCATGACAAAATCCAGTTCAATCACAAGAAAAGATTATTGCAAGAGGAATATGTTGAGTCTAATCCAGTAGAAAAGCTGGATAAATATTTATTCAACCTTAGATGGAAGGGCGTGGTATGAAATATTTAAACTTGTATTCATTCATAGGATTCCCAAAGCGATTCAATCACTGCAAAAAGAAACGGCAAGAAACCTCTGGTCCAAGGAAGTATTGCTTTGTAGACTCAGTGCCCAAAATATTGCATGTCCAAGTGGGATTTTCTTGTCATTTCTAATTAATTTCTAACTAATCAACGAGATATCATAGTTTATTAAGTGAAGCTAAAAATAGTCAACTATAAATTATCTTCCTTATTGTGCTGTACATTTTCTGAATACAAATCAGACATCTATTGATTGAGCATGATTTGATTGAACTGTATTTCCTCACTGACATTTTAAAGAAAATTTTCCTTGTCAAGATTTACAATTTCTGTCGAAACTAAGCGTTATTAGCTTTGTCACGTTAACATCCAAAAGCTTCTGACTGATTTGTTAGGAGGACAGGTTAAGTCGCTTGCGTGGAATTTGTCTTGCGATATTTGGAGTGATTACTTACTTGGCAAAGTTGTTATTTAGAAAACAAATTTAACAAATCCCGAGATGAGTGTACCCAGTTTCTTTAAGATTTTACATAGTACGACCTTTACAGTTAGCATCTCTACCATTAATACAACACAATCCTTCAAAAGCAGATTTTTCTTTGGTAACGAATGTACTGTAATTGAAACATCTCCCCTTGACTACATTAACGAAAGTAGCCACGTAATTGGAACAAAAGTCGGAAATAGATGCATATTTACAACATTGTCCATTTCTATTAATTTACATGCAAATGATCTTTCTATTTACCTCACAAAAAACATAGACGTAAGACTGCAGATTCAAACTATTACTACTCCTTCTCCAAACTACAAACCAAGGCACATGTATGTTTCTGTTTTGCCATTTTTGGATATTGTTTGGTGCAGAATAATTTTGTTTTCGGTGCGATGTAACATTATAATGTGGGAGGTAATGACGGGATAATAAGCTCTTTTGTTGGATCTACCTGACAAATTCTTAGTAGCTTTCCTGGTTTACTCGACACCAAGGACATTACCCAAATGCTTACATTGTGTTATTTGCTCCTAGTCAGGAGACCTGGAATAATAGGTCATGACAAGGAAAACGTGATATAACAAAGCTGAGACAGAGCCATTTGCAAATGATTCTTAAGACAATAGTGTCATCAAGTCAACGCTTCCTTTAGTTTCTTCCACTCGATTAGATGAAAATAGCAACAAGTTTGTGTTGTCAATTATTTATTTCTGTTGTTAAGGATTTGTTTCGATTTCCAAGATGCTCAGAAGTGTGAATGTTTGTGAGTTGAAGTGAAACACACTTTCAAGGCAGGATGTGTTTGGTGTTAAATGGATTCATGTCATTTATATACAATACATCACGTTATATTATCTTTTAATAACAGCGAATGAAGAAATGTATACGATCATAAACCTGATGTCAAAAGGGCAATTTTAGGCTATAATGATTCAATGGCTTTGTGAAATTCCATAGTGTTAACTGAAATTCCTAGATTACACAAAATTTAAGCGACATTTGCAAAAAAGGAAAAAAAAAGACATCCAAAATAATCTGCTGTATGGCTTCTCATTTCAATTCCACTGAAATGGCCATGGTTTAGTGGTACTGCTCTTGACTAATATGAAGACTTCGAATGGAGACTGATTGAGTTCAGATCTGCCCCTGGAATTATAAAATAGCATTGTCTACTGCTGTGTTTTCTGCTAATACAGCTCAATACTTAGCTTTAAAACCCACGGGCGGAGTGGTGTCCGAAAACGGGCTTCCGCTGGCCCACAGGCCCAGGGAAATGAACCACTTTCAAAAAAATGTTTTGGTAATTAATGTTTATCCATCATACATCCTCGACAATTCCGCCTCTGCTGATTTCTTCAATACACCATTACACATTAACAGTAAAGAATGTTTCTTTTTGACATTCGTAACCCTTTAAAACTCTTCAATGATATACGTTTCGTTCAACTTTAAATTTATCTGTATTGCAAAACGTCACCCTCGCCCTTCAGTCTCTCCCTTTACGGAGACATCCACAATTGCTCATTTTCCTTAGGAAATGAGTGGGTGATAAACATAATGACATCCTTTACTACATTTACAATCTTAGTTGTATGTGATCAGAGAGGCATAATCAAAATGTCATGGAAGAATTAATGAATAGACGACTGAGTGATGCAAAACCATGTTTGCACAAGACTATCTATTTCCATGAGGTGTGCTATATGGTTGTATGCTATTCCTTATGGTATTAACATGTATGGTTGCCAAACAAATTAGCAAGCATTTACCGGATATATTTCTGCAAAAATACTGCTTTTCTTGCAATTTGTGAACTCTTAGCTTGAGGAATGCCATATCATGCGGCAATCTGCATACACAACAAATCTTTACATATAATTGTGAGAGTGTATCAACAAGAAAATATGAGAAGTGCAATGCTAACGGAAATTAGAAATTAGATCCAACTTTGAAAGTAACTTAAAATTAAAATTTCCTTTTGTCCTAAAAAGTGTCTTATTAAAGAAAACCTTATTTCCTGGTTTCCTCCTCTGCATTAACTATTGTCTTCGGGATAATTTCTCAAAATAGGTCAGAAGTGAAATCGCTTCAAGAAGCTATCAGCTGCTCTCGAGTAGATTAACAATGGATATTGTCAACATGGTTGTCATCAGTGTCAACCGAGGACAAAAGGAATTAATCTTCCCCTTTAGAAACACGAAACATCATGATTTACACACTGAATTTTCGATTTTGAATGTTAGGATATTGTTTAATGCAGCTTCTTGTCTGCGTAAAATATATGGTTGGTATTAAACTCCATCCTAGCTTTTCTGGAATTTGATTGACTTGTGTATTTAATGAGGCCGACATAATCCGTTCTTAAACGGCTGTAGCCTTTCTCAGGATTTTTATTTTTGGAAAAGATTATCATTAGCCAAGTTTTCACTCCTCGAAATATCTCATGGTAAATACCAGTGATAAAAATTCGGTTACAGATGTTTTACAGTTATTTAAAAGGCTACAGACGTTAAGTAATCATACTAGTAACAATTTTAACAGTCGAAATCTGTCACGTTCCTGACGGGGGGGGGGTCAGGCTGCAGGATGACCTGCCAACCAATGAAGTGGCCTCCTCACTGCCAGACATAAATTATGTTAATGACCTGCCATCCCATGATGCCTTGCCAGAACCAGGTGGGGGTGGAGGGTCTGTCTGTGGGGGAGGGGAGGGTCTGTCTGCTGAACATGTTTGAACATGTACTGCCATAGGCCCATAACTGGAAAAGGCAGAATTTCTTGCAGGTCTTTTAAATGTAAAAAAGGACATAGGAGTGGGGGGTTCATATGCATGCATTTGGCTATGCCAGCTTTGTCTAAGGTTGAGCTGGCTCACATGCCACCAATCCTGGGGGGGGGGGGTCAGTCTGCTTTTTCCCACACAGATTTCTGAATTTAGTGTCTATCTCCACTAATATTGCTTATTTAATGCTATTTATGACTATTATGGGATGCATTTTTGGCATATTGGAAAATATGGATTTTGGACTTTGCACTGGGACAGACCAAAACAGTCCAAGGTCCAAAATCCCATGTCCAAGGTCCAAAGGACCACTGTTTACAATATGCTTAAAACTCATCTGCCACATCCTGACAATCCATCCCCCCCATTTTTGCTGCACACACAGCCAGCTGGGTGAGCTGCACTGTCTGAATGTGGCAGATAAGCAGCAATGCTTTTTACTGTGTGCTTCATTTGCTGTGTTAACTTTTAAAATATCTCTGGAGAAATATGTACAACCTATGTGCTAAAATATTCTTTCTGTCTTACTCCCGTCGGGTACCGACGGGTTCCATCTAGTTGTTTCTAAAAGGAATTACAGCTCCTCCTGTGGACAAATTAGACAGTTTCTTAAACGTTTTAAATATCTGCTGGCTTAAGCTGAGTCCTTGTTGGCCAACGTTTATTACATTCTGCACATTCCTTTTCCAGGATGCCTTCGAACTACTTGGTAAACGCAAGTGCAATGGTTGTGTGATTTAAAGTGTTCACGTGCTTATGATGACATACACATGTCATTAGTACACTTGAGTCGAAGTTACTCAAAATATCTTTGTTTGAAGGATATTAAATTTAGATCAAAACTCAAATTGCTTACGTCGCCTTTCCTTATCAAAATTTTAACACTACTTCTAAGAATTTGGAGAAAACATGTTTTTTTACATCCCTTTTTGTCTTGTAACTTACTTGCTGAACCAAGCCTATGAAAATCCGAAACATTCTTCTTCTTTGTCAGAGTTTCTATAGGCATATTGAGTGATTTATTCTATTAGGTTTAGACTTTTTGGATTAAGTAAGGTGGTATGCCCGGAGGATATAACTTGATTAGGAACTAAATAAGTGAGTGTTCGATAAATTAATCAATTGACTTCAGACAGGTGTGAAACTGTTGCCTGAAGATAATCAGTGGAACAAATCGTTACAGATTGCGCAATTTGGATGTTTTACAGCCATTTAAATTGTATGCCTTTTGTAAAGCTTCACGGTAAATGATATAACTGTTGCCAGCAATGTATAAATGTGCAATAAAAGCTATTATCAACTCAGTTATTTGAAGTACTGAAAAATACATTGGTGAAAAGTAATTTTCCTCTGGAATATTTAATTATGTCATAATGAAAAACTATATTGTCTCCATTATTTCACATCTTTTTTCAATTAAAAAGTTTCAAAATTTGATCCTTTGCAAAGCCAGATATCAATAATTATGCAACAGAGTTTTGTCTTTAAAACCAGAGAGAAACCTGACAAAGTCTATTTCAACTGGGTAAATATTTGCCTTTCCCTCTTTCTTTATGGATTTAATGGAGTTTTGATATCTGTTAAAAAAGAGAAATTTCTCGTAAGATTTTGATTTGCTGTTCCAGACCAAACTGAGGAACATACAGAATGAAGCAAACCATTTAAACTCGACACAATGTCGCGTCAGATATTTCACGTTGTCTGAATGCGCAATATGGCGAGATGTCTTGAAAAATTTCTTCAAAATATTAATCCTTTATTAAATCAAGCTTCTCTTTCGAATCCCATTCGATTTCATTTCCTTAATCTGTGTAGATAAGATTGATACTACGGCTTTCAAAAGAGCTGCTTGCAAGTCAACAAACTCAAGAAACAGGCTGTTCCATTTTCATTTCCTTCATTGTCAAGTGCCACGTGTACCACACACAGTGGAAGTTTCAATAAGCTACCTTGTTCCTCCGAATTCCAGGATTTTCTTCATTGAGTCAACATTTGTCGCAGACAGTGCCGTCATATCGTGTGATGTGACTTAAGTGACTTAAGAAAATGTACTGTCATCTTCTCCCAATGTAGGATATTTTTTCGTGACATAACAGATTTGTCAGGAGAACTTTGAATGACATTTAATGATAGTTTAGTGGCTGTCCCCAATGAACATGATGAACTGAGTTGTAATATTAATATATGGACAAAGACGTCCCTAAACACACATGCGGTCACTCAAAACATGTCCATAAGTAGCAACAGAATTCCATATTGGGTGATAATCGTCCACAGGAATTTGTCAACCTTCATATTCAGAATATGGATTGTGTATTTTCAAACTACAGTGGACAACAGAGAAGTTATACTTATGAGTTTGGCAACAATGCAGGATTTATTTCCAAAACTGTGAAATTCTCCTTTTCCTTAATATTTATCCCAAGTATCCCATTGGGTGCACATCAGAATATCAACATGTTGGCTTATCTAACTAGAGCAAAGGTCGGTGTTTGGCACCGACAGGCGTGGTCTTCCTAAACTGGAAGACATTAAGTGGGTAACATTGTACCAGGGATAAGAGTCATAAAATGCAGTAGGTCACTTCCATTCTGCAGTTATCAGTCCTTTGAGTAGGATATTTGTGGATTATTTTGGATTACTTAGAGGAATTACTTAGAGGAATATATCAGTTTTCTGAGTGAGTTTCAGATATTAAAATTAAATGAAATATACTAACACATGGACTAACAATATGTTATTCAAAATTATTTTCCATCTGGCTTAAAATTGTGAAAACCCAAAAGAGACATACAAAAAGACTGGAGGCCTACCAGAAGGTTATCATAACCTTGTTTCTGGCTAGGATATGGTGTAGATAATCCTCATTGATTCCCTTAAGGATGAAGAGAGGTCCCCACAGTCTATTATTAATATTTGGCAAACCCTTTTCCAAATTATTTACATTTGGCAAAATAAAGTGCATGACACCTCTACTCCCTGAAACTAATACTAACAAGTCCATCCGCCAACCCCACCCCCCTCCCACAAACCCAATCTCAGTCAGTCTGTCAAATGAATTTCGTCTGTCCATCAGACCCCCCCCCAGCCAACAAAGTCGGTCCGTTGAACAGATTCCGTCTGTCAGACTCCCCCAGCCAACAAAGTCAGTCCATCAGATTCCATCCGTCCATCAGACTGGAGATTCCGTCTGTCAGACTCCCCCAGCCAACAAAGTTAGTCCATCAGATTCCATCTGTCCATCAGACTGGAGGCCTACCCCCAGCCAACAAAGTCAGTCCGTCTAACAGATTCTGTCCGTCTGTCAGACCCCCCAGCCAACAAAGTCAGTCTGTCAAACAGATTCCATCCAACAAGGGGCTTGATATGAGTAATATATAGTAGTCTGGGGGGGGGGGTTTCAAGTCATGGACTCCTGTTGGTGGGGGGGTATGACAGAGGGAATCTGTTCAATGGGCTGACTTGTCTGCTGGACCGAGGGAATCTGTTTGATGGACTGACTAGTCCATTGAACCGGGGGATTCAATGGACTGACAGACGGGGTCTGTTTGACAGATGGACTTATGGGGGGCAGGGGGGCGGGGTTTGACACACAGACTTATGGGGGGGATTCAACAGACTGATGGATGGGGTCTATTTGACGGATGGACTTATGGTGGGGGGGGGGGGGTTCAACAGACTGATGGATGGGGGTCTGTTTGATGGACAGACTTATGGGGGGTTCGACGGATGGGGTCTGTTTGACAGACAGACTTATGGGGGGGTTTGACAGACTGACAGAATGTATTATTTCTGTCCCACTGTAACTGGTTGGTTTCATCAAAATATTCCCTTCTTCCATTAATACAACTTCATCTCCATAGCCGCCCATTATTACTTCATGCAGATAAATATAAAACAAACCTGTTCAGTGTATATGAATAGGTAGGAATTATCCTTTTCCTTCTCTTCAAAAAATGTTCCTCCCAACAGCTAGGAAATCAAATGGCTGAATAGCCATAATGCCCTTGGTATGTGTAGATGGCAGTAGGATAGTATTCCGTCCGTCCGTTGAACCTCACCCGGGTCTGTTCGACGGACGATTTTGCCGAGATTTTGTGACTGCTTGTAAATAGGACGCGCATCACAATGATCTTCCACAGGAAGTGGAAGACCAATAATAATAATAATCGCTGCGAAATGTAACAACTGTTTTGTTATTCATTCCAGGACCTCCTACAGTCGTCGATGTTAACTTGAACGTAAGAAGTATGGGACCCATTTCTGAACAGGAAATGGTAAGCTAATGCCTTTCTACATCTCTACACATGTGCTACCGTCCGCAGATAATGAATCACAGAGACATAGTGTCCACTTTATTAGATGTTGCTATTACATTGTTCTCCTCACAAAAATGGTGAATGCCAATTTTATTTGAATTTAACTCCGTGGTCCTTTTAAAGGAGAGACAGGCCATGCAAATCAGAATCATTTGCTTGATGTCTCTCCCAGAGTAAAGACTTCTGTTCACACATTCAACAAATATGTATACCAGCTTCTGAATTTGTTATCATTTTGGAAACGGCGAGGACAAAAGAATTTCATGCTGTGTTTTTGATCTACTATTTTCCAAAACTGGTAGGAAATTCATCCTCTGTCCATGTTTCTTCAATAACTCCAAGCATCGGGATAAACTTCTCTTCCCTAAAGAGGACATAGGAAAAGGCCAACCAAGACCTCATCTTTGCGGTTGAGTTATGCATTTACTAGGAGGAAATGTGAAATTAATTCGGTACACATTTGGTTGCTATTTGTTGCGATGTTTTATCCATTTCTGTAAATTAGATGAGATCTTTCATTCCATGATGTATGAATTTATGATAAATATTCTAGTGCAGCATTTGCATAATGCCATATTTGATCTAGAAATAACTATTCGAAAGAAAGTGTTTATAATTGGAAAAGATACTGTGTCACGGGTGTCAATAAAATATGTATCATTTTTAGAATTTGAAATGCCTTGATTCCTAGGCAGTAATTTCCTGAGCTGAAATGAAGTGTTGTTGAATTTTGCAGAATTTTCTGTAAGATAGTCAATTTAAAATGATGCTAAGACTCGCTTCACCGTCTGTATTGTCAGATGGCCCAGACCATGTCTGTGTGAAAATAGTTTCCACAATTTCATCGGGAACGTCAGTCAATGCAAATCAACCATGGCCCGGGTAAATCAGTCATTTTAATTAATTTATTGATAAAGGTTACCAACTGAAACGTCTCTTTCCTCAAAGATGATACAATTTCAATGGTGATTAAACTATAAAAATTTACTTTTGTCGTTCAAAAATCATACATTACGACAGTTTCATAACTCATGGCTCAATTGTAAAGTCTGACATTTTAGGACATTGTGAATAACAAGCATACAGTTAGCAATTAAAGCCACGTGTATTTTACTAAATGTTTACTAAAAAGTGCAATTTACAGAATGTGAAGTTCAAAGAACCTTGATAACCACCGCTGATCTATTCAATAGTGTCAGACGTCGATCCGGCGTGTTCTATGATTCGCGACGACTGATTATGGGTTTAACGCACTAGGACAAAGAGGAGATGCAAGTAGTGATGTGTAGATATAG
>JBCAUI010518112.1:0-12071 GCA_038406195.1 Haplosyllis anthogorgicola | reverse complement strand
AATAACAAAAAGTTAACTTATTATGTTCATTTCAAGACGGTTTCTTTTCAAGACGGTTATTAAATATAATAACAAATATATACAAAATATGAAAATAGAAACACATTTGAAACGGATGTCAAACGTATTTGAATGCAGGATGGATGTGCATAAAACTAAAAACGTTACTGAAACGTTTTGGAAACGTGTGGCTGACGACAGTGCAGATAGTTCACCGGGCCTGATAACGATCCACGAAACAGGTGCGTAAATCGCTAATGTGGACACAATGGACAAATGTGAAAAATAGTTCAACTTGACAATGGTCGTAGTATTAGGAGCTTCGTTCCTATTATTACGATCATTGAAATGGATAAGAAACTGTTCAGGATTCAGTTAAACGTTATTTTTATTGCAAAATAAAATAATCTGTCTGTCTCTGTCTTTGGTAACAGCGTTATTTGTACATGTAATACGGAACAAATGAACTGTTCATTCTACTAAATATGCTAGTTTGTAACATATTGAGGTCATCGAAAAGTACAGGAGTATGTTGGTTTATCTCTTGAGGCCAGAAATTTGTACTTCTTTGTTTATTGTACCAATCTTGATTTTAAGTTAACGCAAGAATTTAATATTAACGCAACATTTGCAATATCTTCTTTTTTCTAATTTACAAGTCACTTGCCACTTGAATTTAACAGCACGTACGGTATTTATTCTAAATTTACGGTCCAGTCATGCTCGCTTTCTGTTGTAATTATGTATTTGTAACATTCGCCTTGTCACACCAAGTCTTCGGAACATTTCTTCACATTTTTTCACACGCAAAATTTCTTCATCTTAAAACTAATCAACCAATGTAATATTGCAAAAGATATTTTACATAGTTACTCTATTGAAACTGCATGCTGTAAATTAGCGGGATTGTAAACCGTCAAAACTAAGACTGTACCCTATTTGCTTGTGCAAAACTGATAGGCCCTTGTCTTCATTAATCACTTGGAAACCGAATCAATTCCAAAAATTGTACTCAAGTGATAAAACACGGAAGAAGGAATGAAATGGATTTGTTTCGCCTTGTCTCAACGGAATATGTGTATTCGTAATTGCAGGAGACTGTTTTTCCCTTGTCCTAAAATGTCTGATAAGTTATCAGAGATGTGTTTACCTCCTCAATTTACTGATAAGAGAAGTAGAAACGAGACCTGAGTCACCACCAGGAATAAGTACAAGTATGTCTGAGGCCAATGAGCAATAGCGCCGAATACCCATCGGCGCAGAGCTTCAGTGACAACTCTTGATACGTAGATATTTTTAAAAATTGGAGTTTTTTATGTGTGCTAAGTACAGAACATTGTGAAATAGTACATATTACATCGATATGTTCAGAAATAAGCTAGCTTCAGTAGGGTACGAAGTGTAACTTGTATTTATTGCCCGTCAGGTGCTGACACAATTGTGGGGTGGCAGAAAACTCCTTGGCTTTACCATTGCAGTTCAGCACACCATCGCATAATTAGCTACAAAAACGTGCTTTGTATGCTGAACTTGTATTATTATTTCTTTCGATATTTGTAAATATCCATTACTTCATGATCAAAATCAAAATCATAAAGGTGACAGCATAGAACTACGGTATCGGTTTTAGCTTATCTAAATAAATCGCAAGTCCGCCACTGCAAGCAAGACGCAATCACTGTATTGACATTTATCTTCGGCGCACTGTTTACGAAGGGCACGTAACAGGTGTATTTTGAATAAATCATTTATTTGGAACGTTACAATGAACAGAACACGATTATATTCTGAGCTTTAATTTTTATATATTTTGTGCAAAAACATACGTTAGATTGATCTGAAAAGCAAAGATGTCTAGGAATTGCCATAACTTGACGTCTTTGCCCACCTCTGATGTGTACCTTGACAGTAAGTTTCTATTGATAATCTCTGCGTTAATTTCCTGTGCCATGTACTGGCAAGTACAACAACGGACTAAGTTCAAATTTTGAAATGTGCTCACAAACATGGCTAAATCAACTGTCACATGTTCTAAGTCTTAAAGGATCGTTTAGCTTCTTGAGAATAGACATCAAAACAGGAAAGAAGGAAAGGGCATTGCTGTAGAGTCCTACTGTATTCTTGTGTATTGCAATTCGGCACATCATCACAATATTTAGCCACGCTTCGCTCACATGTGAGGTTTTTTTTTTCTTAGAGATGGGTTCTTTATTTGGGGAACAATAAGATGTTTTTGTTCGAGTGAAAAACACATAATTCTATAGTCCAATAATAAAAGTTCAATTTCAGGATCTGGTCTTAAGGTGTCACAAGCCTGTGGTATTGTGCTAAACCTGCAACTATTACATTTTTCGTGCCACATTGTGATCCGATTTCTCAAAGTACACTCCTCCCCGGTTATATCGATAAATTTGGCGGCATAAAATTGTATCGAAATAAGCGGGATATTGATATAAGCAGAACAAATATCTACGTATTTTAATTTGACTGACTGCAAGAGATTGTATCGATATAAGCGGGATATCGATAAAAGCGATATCGATATATCCGGGGAGGAGTGTAAAACAGCCGTCAAATCTGAATAAATTTTTTTATTAGAATTTTCCTGAAACTGAAATTTTACATACATTATTCATGTTTATTTTACCTGTTTTGTACGGCATACCTGCCTTTTACGGCATCTTTGTCCTGAAAAATTAGGGCCGCTCAAAGCAGGTTTTACTGTATTTGGTCCATGACGTTTTTTTTTCTTTACAGAAATCAGCACACATTACTTGGTATTTATCATCATTGCGGTTATATTGACGGCAGCAGTTCTTGCAATATTCCTTGAGGAAGTGTTTTTTATGCACAATAATGAATCGATGAGAAATTGGAAATTGAAAGACAAGGCTTTGGTGTTACTCGGTATATATCCCGTAAGTAAAAGATTTACGTAATAACTGAATGCCACATTTGAATGTAGGACTCCATTTCCCCAAAACGTTGAGGGACCCCCCCCCCAATTTTCCCAAAACATTGAGAGAGGAAAATGGGGGTGGGGGAGGTAATTTAGGATCTTGCTTTCATCACTTTACACGAATCTCAACTCGTTGAATGAAGCCGGTCCCGACAGGGGTACCGGCTTAATAAAATAGAAGTTCTCTGTGATAAATATCTACAGATCTATATGAATATCATACTTCTTCAGGTTTATGTAGTGACAAGTTCTGTAGGATTACTTATACCAAGAGCTGCAGCTCTAGGCGACTTAATATGCAACTTGTGAGTATACACGTACAAAAAACAAGAAGCCCATTTCAGCCAACGGCTTGTAATCATAAAAATCAGAATCAGCCCTGTAGGGCCGCAATTTTATTGAATCGAATGAATCTAATACAAATCACATCACTCCTATACTACCTTCTATGTCGTTGTCAAACGTGGCGCGAGATATTTTCCTGGTTTATCAATATAAGTTGTTTCCTGACGATTTCCAGTAAATGCTCTTATTTCTTTCAGGTATTTATCAGTTGCCCTTTACGTGTTTCTGACTATGCTGGTAGGGCATTACGGGGGAAAGACTGAGATGTTATCACATTTGGCAGAGGAGGAAATCAACCTTCAGGTTCCACCGTGCTGCTGCTGTTGTCGCTGTCTACCGAAATATCCAGTCAGAAAGTATGTTTTGAAAATTATCGTGGACTGTGGTCCATTACTGGTACTCCTTTTCGGACTTTGGTGAAAGAAAATATGTTAAGGCCTGTATTAGCTCGTGGTACTCGCGTTTGCGGTAGATTATGCTTGTTGTAAGCTTATTCCGGAATATTAGAAATAATAATAAAAGCAATAGGTTTGCTTTAAACCGAGAAACTACTTTATTTCTGTAAAACATTATACATGTTGCTTGTCGGAAGTCTCAATCTAAACTGAAGATTTGAATTTTAAAAATGTAACAGCTTGGGGAATGCTTGCGTGTGATTGGCTGATAGGCTACAGCTTCCTGCCTGCCTGCAACTGCTAGTATGTGCACACAGCATACTGCAGGTATGCTGCAAACAAGCGGGTCAGTACCAGGCTCAATCTGTTGCAAGCCCAGATGTAATACAATCACTAAATGTAAAAGAAATTGACTATTTTTTTCCTAAAATTCTTACTTTGTGTAACCCAACGTAATTGATTTAACCTCAAAGGAAATAATACAATGAATACGTCTCATAATGATCCAGCAAACAAACATTGGAATATGATAGAAATTTTAATGTCCAGTTGCGGATCCTGAAATTTGTGTGAGGGCGACCCAATGCATTCGACATGTGCAGCCCATGAGATAGCCATGTTTTCTTCGCCTGGGTTAACAGGGTTAAGGGGCGGGGATCCTGGTAGCCTGGATCCGTAACTGCTTTATTTTATAACAGTCTCTTCGTTGTTTTATATCATAATAAGTTTTACGAAAGTTTAGTAGTGGAAATAGTCTACAGGACGACCAGGCCTATGTCCCTAGTCATAAATTATACATCTACACATGTATATAAAAATAAGTCTGTACAAAAACAAAGACGTTATTTCCTTTTCAACAGATTGTTTCTCGAGTGTAAAGCTAGAAGATAGTCGTTGATAAATCTACATTTTTGCTAAGATACCTGGGTACTTGTCCGGCAACATTCATACAATATACACGGTAAATCATATACATCAGCACCCAATTCAAAGGTTCATAGGAAAGAAAAACTAAATGAGAAGTATCGTACATAGGAGTGTTTTTTTTCTGCTGTGGCAAGATAATTACACATGTACGGTAGTTACCCGAATTGAGGCACCTGGTGCCAGGACCAAATTTTGATGGGGTGCCTCTAAAATTTATGCAAGAAACTGACATGTATTAAAGAGATTATTCATCTTACGAAGCTAATTTTAATGATTATAAAACTCTCTTTACATTATATTGATGAAAATTGACCATAAATTTGCATTAATTCAGAAATTACTTCATTAATTCTGTCCTCAATTAGAGAGGGTGCCCCAATTCGGGTAAATACGGTACTTGATATATCGTATTGCCGCTACATAACGCACCGTCTCCAACTAAAGTAACTATTTTTTCACCAATAAATAAGTTAAATAAAAATATTTGTAAACAAAATAATTCAAGATGAATTTAACCTTATATGTGTATTTTAAGAAATCTCTTTGAAGGCAGATAAATATTGTGCCAATTTAAGTGTAAAATTAACTGAACGTCCGGGAGAGCGCACAACTTATTTCTTTATGAGTATTCTAAAATAGGCGATTTTTACAAGACAGAATGAGACAGTATATCCTCTAAGTAGGACCTCTAAGACCCTTACAGTATGCAAGTCCGTAAGAATTTGGCACAATGTTTGTACATAAAACATATCAACATCCCGTATAACAATATAATCTTTCGAAAATAATTTGTGCATAAAATATTACAGAATACAATTACAACAATGGAATTTTTTACATTCGGAACAACGTTTGATTGTTTACAGGGCAGTCGTTTACAATTTGCTTTGCTGGCCCCCCACTAAACAAGACCCCTCTAAATATTAAAACTGTAGTTTGTAATTCACTATAAAACACATCTGCACAATATTTTGAAAGAATATCCACATACAAAGTACTTCAGAATGTGGCATCTAGCAAACAGCTACAACATGGCATTTGCTAATGTCGGCCCGAGCAAAGTTCGATACAGGACTCTTAATCTTGTGCAAACTGAATTCACTTAAAATACAACTTGTCATAACAAATTTTACTATACTTCACTCTTAACACTACATTCCCTCGGATGTCTATGCTATCTAGTACCACAGTTCTGAATCCTCTTCCTTCATTGCAAATGGACAATGTGTAGTTGTCTGACAAGAAACATCATTTTGCAGTTTAATCTAACTGAAACGTTATTGTTCCTCGTCTGCATCCTCTTTTCGTGCCTGCAGAAATTTTCTAAAATCTGTTGCCAAGTACTTCTCTTCATAGATGTATTCTAGGTCATCCTCGTCTTCTTTGTTATTATTTGCAGGCACTAGATATGTAAATAAAAGCATATATACATGTAATCACAACCCTAAAATCGAATCTACTATGACGCAAGTACAAAACTGCAAGACCAGAGGATAGATTGTCTATGTTTTGTTTTGTTATTTTTTCCTTACAAATTACAGTACTGTAATCGAAGCAGATATTTATCAGTTTAATTTTTCCACATTTGCATAGCTATACTGATAAGCAATTCTTTAAGATTGAAATGGGTATTTGTTGAGTTGACAAAAAATCTAAAACAAAAGAATCACTTCTCACGTATTGCAAACAATCGCCTTCAAATTCACGAATACAAATGAACTTTAAACTGCATAAATCGGGCTTATATTTATTCTACTTGGACACTGTAGGCAACACGGGTGAAACTTGGGAGGTAAATGTACCTGGTTGATTCAACTCTTTGTGAATGTCATCTGCTGACGGTAGTGTAGCATCAGGTGCAGGTGGGGCCATCACGGTTGGAGGGTCATCTGTGCAGGTGTATTCGGATTCCTCCAGGTATAACCCACCATTCTGTGTGCGAGTAATATTCTAGATATAAGAAGTGTGTATAGTCATTCTTCTGCTTGCCATTGTTTATCGCTGCTAAGGAAGCCCAGATTTATTGAAGAGAAGCCTCAACAAAATATACAATTGTTATCCCTTTACAGAGATGCAACTCTCACGCATTCAGCGTGAGTCTCACGCTTTTGGGACTCTGGCATGGAAACAGTGGGAAAAATAATTTACTATTTTATTCATCATGAAAACATTAACCTTCAATTGAAACATTTCATTTTTGTCTAAAGACATCATAGATCACAAATCAATGATAATTCTTTTTCTAAAGTACTGTAATTAACTGAAGCAGTATGTCTCACGCATTTGTGCTAACCTAATGCGTGAGATCTCACGCGTTTTAACTCTCATAGGTTGGCATCTCTGCCTTTATTTCTTTTAACAATATTCTTATATAGAAGGCGCCACATAAAAATGTCACATTTCCAAAATACGGTCAGAAACGAAACGGTTATTCCAAGTATCGTAACTTAACTCTTAACTATACACTGAAAACTAGTTTCCAGTTACATCCATCACATGTCATCCATACACATATATTTTCCCCTTGAAATCCTTGCATTCTAATACTTGTGATGTAATTACCTGTAAAACGGGTAGTGGTGGATCTCTGTTGGGTGGAACCGGTGGAACTATATCCGGACGAGGTGGGGGTGGTGGAGCTGTAAACAGAAAAACATTTGTAAATAAATGTTTTTTTGTGCTGTACATAGGATTATTCGTTCGTTTCGATACAAATATGTGGACATGTAGTGTTATGTACCCCCGTTTTCAGTAGGAAATGTCCTTGAAAAGTATGTTTTGACTATTTTTAAGCATCAATTGTTCAAGTTACAAAATATCGTCTGTTCAAAAGCGTTACAAATGAAAGCCCTATAACGTTCTTCCTTATGGCCACGGTGGTCATACTGAATGTTTAACACTAAAGATTATCAAAGTTACGTGCTAAGCGGACGGTTGGATAATTCTTAATAAACTAAGAGGCACTTTTAAGTCATATGCTTGGATAGGCAATTAAGAAGTGTTCTCTGAATGTGGGAATCAACGCATGCGATAAAGTTACATTGGCAAGGCATTTTTAGCAGGGTTTTATTTTTAATTAAGAATGTGTGCTGCAATTCCTACATAATCGATTATGACTATAATTGGTACATTAAACTTGTTTTCAATATAAATATTCCCATGTTCTTTTGCATATACACATCTACTCATAGCCATTCGAATAACTGCCTGATTTCGACGCCCTTTGAAGCTCCAAAAGATAAACACATTTCATAGAGACGATAACCAAACAAGACAACATTGAGGACATGGATTCCTTTACAAAATGGCTAAAGAACATTTTTGCAAAGTAAAGTGTAGATATATGTATGTCTACGGGAAATGATGCAGTTCACTATGAAGATCATAATTCAACAGCCATAGAATTTTGTCATTCTCTTCATGCCAGAATATCATTTACTCTGATTAACATGCAAACAGACACACAGAACATTCAATTTTCAAACTGAAACTAAAGGAAGAATGTAGATAGCATAACAAAGATACTTCATCAGTGACTTACGACGTTCTGGTTCTTTAACAGGTGCTTTTGCTGATGTAAAATTTGCCTGCTTTGAATAGAAAAAGAGAAAATATTTACGGTTGCGATCGTCAGGTTGACTAATGGAGTATTGAAACGGTGGCGGTGTGACTGGAGGGGGCGACGGTAATGATCTGGTCTGAACCAAGGCTTTCTTCATCTGAAAACACATACAGTGCGTTTTCATAAACCTTAACGCACCAACCCTAAGCCTAAAAGCCCAACGCTAAAGAAGGGGCATTGGACTGTGACAGCACACACGTTAAGGGTTATGAAAACGTGCTTACAACTGGTTTCTTTTCTACAATGGAGTGTGTCACAAAATGAAACTGCCACCGAGTAATCACGCTATTTCAGGATCATTGTGGCTCAGTTTCGCGTTTTATTTGCTTTTGGGATTGCTTTTCTGTCTTGATCTTCGAACTCTTTAGTATATGGCCCCGATTCCTACACCTTAGACCTATACCCTTGTGCTCTACCCATTACCCTCATTCCAAGCACTCTGTTAATTAATTTTAATAATTTCCTTTTTGCTCCGTTTCCTTTCAGTTTGATATGTACTATCTTTCGAATTTAATTTGACAGAAAATCAATCCTTTCTCCTAATCTTAAACATTGTAGGCTGAGACACCGTTCAAGAAATCAGCGGTTGAACTGTGGCTGTTCCGTGAGACACACATAATCATTATGTATTTATACGACCAGATCTAACATAAGGTAAAATAGTCACAAAACTTGACTGACTAATGAGCAACATTATTTTAGCGTAAATTGAAAATATAACGGGTAGTTCCTTTGTCCATGTTTACAATTTGTAAGGTGCAATAGCATTACATCTTAGCAGACACCAGAAAAACGTCAAAATTATTTTACTTTAACACTGTACAGAATTTGATAAATTCGATAGGTATCTCCTATGGGGTATCATTCTCCAATAAGAAAAACTTATTGGGTGCCAATCTATTTTTGAAGCCTGCATGCAAGCAGGTAAAATAACAACGCAAGCATTGAATGACCTTAAAACTATTAAAATTAAGATACATACCAATAAATACTGTAAATTACATGTCCCGTTATTTTGTTTAAATGAGATATACTGCTTAAAAATTATTTCACCCTTAATGCGCTAACAGAAAGATAATACGTACGGCACTATTTTTATGGATGGCTGCAATAGCGAGTGTAGCTGCATGAACTTTATTGTGAATTTTTTCACCCTCTGTCGTTCTAAATATAAACATTCCCTCTCCTGTTGGGCAGAACCTGAACAAAAATATCATAAATTTCTATTTTACAATTAATTTCCCAATTAATTTCCAACTTAGTTACTTCGTATTGTTGAATCGTCCGTTATTTTTAATGGACATCTTTTTATCGAATATATTCCACTTAGTTTCTTCTAAATATCATTTTTATTATAAATATTTTTTAGTCACCAGGGATCCAGTTTAAATTTTCTTAACACTGAACTTTGGAAATCCTGTCAGTGAAACCTAATCGGAATGATAAACATGGCCCAACATGTAGTGAAAGTATTATTTTTAATACAAGATGAACTTTACAACAATGACAAAATCACTTGCCTTCCTGCCTCAAACGTAAACTTTGTCTCGTCTCTACCATATTTCCGCAAGGAATTTAGTGGCCATGTGACGAGGCATTTTTTGTAGTCGTTGGAGTCAAATAAATGAATACTGTCACTAGTAATCTGCATCTGGCATTCACCACTCACTTCGAGGTTTGGCGTTGGAAGTAATTTCACATGGAATGTATCTATAGGTTAAAGCAATGACAGTAGCATGAAGTATTCACAAAATAAGTTTTCGGGATCTATATCTAACTACGGGTAAAGATTCCAATATCAAAGTTACCATACACGGATGAGTATAAATGTACTCCTGAAACGTGTACCTTTTATTTCTTCGTGGACCCGTCCACTACCATCTCGAGTACATTCCTCCTCCAATAACGTCTTCCATTCTGACGCATCGAAGTCTAAAATACATTTAATACCAAGTAAATCTCCATGTTGGACTAGCACCTCCATTCCATTCCAACTTAATTAGCAGGATTCATACTTTGGTTAACCATGTACACGCTAGAATTCACATTTACTAATTACCCCAATTACAATTAGAAGACCGTTATTACCTGAATCACAAGCAAACATTCTAGACGTCCCATCAGTAAAATTGATTGACACGGCAGACTCTTTGATTTCCTTTGGTAATTTCATAACACTTTCTACATGTTTTAGTGGGATCACCTGCATAAAAACATTTAAGTCTTTACTAGTATTAACATGACGTTTTAATAGCTTGTATTATAATTAATCGAGTATCACCTACACTTCAGTATTATAAACTAAACTCCACAGTATTAATCGATGTCGTTTTTTTTCTTTATTAATTAATTGAATCTCGCAATATATAGCATCACAGAAGGATAAACCAATTTCAATCTGAGTTACGATTTTTCCATATTGTATCCCAAAGCCAACGTCTTTGACAACTTAAATTTCTTCTTACCTTTCCAGGTTTGTCATTTTGTTTTTCCGATTTGTACTTTTCTAGTCTTTGAGGTCCGTTGAAAGATGCCCGTTTAAATATAACATACACCTTCCTCCATTGCTAGACAAAAAGATTGAGCAGAAATTGCGGGGAAATTCTCCTTTAAAATCAACATACCAAACAATTCGTTGGAATATTAACGTCCGATATCCAATATTTTTGGCAATGATTGAACTTTATGATATCTTTGTACAGGTTCTCCCCAACAGGAGAAGGGATGTTTAGTGCATAGTATTTACCCATATAATTTAAATTTGGTTCCCAATTACTTGCATTTCTTCAATAATAAAAATAGGTCCAGATGGACCTGAGCTCATTTGCCATTATCAAAGAAGTAAGACAATATTAGTTGCAATATCACATGCATACAACTAAAGTGTCCAAGATCAAATCTCAAATATATGATCTATGATGAAACACAAGTATGTCTGCCAAACTAGGAACATAGGTGGTATCAATATAATTTTTGCAGAACATAAAGAGGGTATGTAGGTGCATAAGGCTGCCAAATATGAAGTCTGTATTATTAATTGCATGTCTAGGACTTAGGTTCAAAGAAAACAAAACCAAATATGGCTGCCAATTTGAGAATGGTCACAGCAACATAATTTTTGTTGGGCTTTGAGATTGGACATAGGTGCATGTGTGTAAAATACGAAGTCTCTATGATCAGTAGTGTGCTCGGGGTGGCTGTGCACAGACGACAACAATGATGACAATGACGACGACAACGACGGACAATTAATGATTCTGTAGGCTCTTTGGCAATTATACATTGATACATGCTACACTTACCCCAATATTTTTTCGTTTTAATCTGACATATCCTTGTTTCAATATATCGTTATTGTCATTAGGCATGTTTGATTTGTCTGTCAATATTCCTGTCACAGTACTCATTCCTTGCTGAAGATGAAAAGACGTTATCACTTCTGTGCGCTTACATCTGAAGCTGCAATGTTTCAAAACAACTGCTGTAATTACTTTAATGTGCGTAAAATGGTTAAATATATTTTGTGCGATATGAATGTGCTGTTCATGACAAAAACACTCACACACAAATAAAGAATTGTACATCACTATCAACTATACTGGATGAGTATGTGCTCTTTTTCCTCAAAACCAACCAATAATTAATTAACAATGACGTTGTACCAGGATAGAATCTGCGCCGGACAGACTCTGCGCCGCAGATTTCATCCTAGGATGGGCCACGCACCGTGCGTAATCCATCCCTCAGATGAATTCTGCCCCCTGGGATGAATTATGCGCCACCTTTTGAAGTTTAAACTTAAAAGTGAAAACTTAACTGGCCC
>JBCAUI010518101.1:0-12071 GCA_038406195.1 Haplosyllis anthogorgicola | reverse complement strand
ATTTTATTGCGAAATTTAATACATAATGTTAAACGTTACATAGACATTCAAGAAATGTTTTTGAGCTGTTTTGTAAATGTTTCTAAAATGTTACATGTTTGGAAACGTTAAATAAATGCGACAAATGTAAACGCTTGTTTCTCATACTTTGATTAACGTTTGTGAAACGTTTCTATAACGTTATAAAACCGCTACGTTTTCTAACGCGTTTTAACGCGTTGAATTCACGACAGTGTAATGCGATCTTTTCCCATGAGCTAAACTCCTAAGAAAAAAGGTATCATAAATTTGTCTTAAGTATTTATTGAATAATGTTGCAAATAATTTGGCATGTTTCCAGGCCTGACCCATAATTATCTTGGGAATTGTCGAGACTTTTCATGAAAAACGTCCTAACATTAACACCCATTTATGTGGTGCTTCTTTTATAAAAACGTTTATTGTGCAGTTCTCACCAAAGGCATCTTGATAAGTTTCCAGTTTGGCATTTTTATTTAAGACTTTTTTCTTTTTATTTATTCCAATTTACCATACTTCATTATAAGTGTTTTTGCCTGTTGAAAATCAAACAACCTTGGTCTGATGAGTTTTGGGTTAATTTCGAACGCAACATGACAACCTCTAGACTATAAATAATTCAATTTCATTTTGGTACCGATTTGATAACAACTTATTCCATTGCAGTTATTTAATAGAACTTCTGCAATTATGCTTTTAAGTTCCCAATATGGGAATGCATATCTTACGCGATTATTTTCACACGGTACACTTAAATGTTTGACAGTGATATTTCTTAAGCAGAAATCAGTGTACAAAACCAAATGAATTAATTCTAAACAAAATGTCGTGATATATTTATCAGCAAAAACGGTTGTGGTGTTTACAAATAATTATCTAAGTGTGACATGGTTACTTATTTAACGTGTCATTGATTTGCGCCTATCTGGGCTCACAAAAATTACTTAGTTAATGAGAAGATTGATTGCTAAATATAACATAATGTCAATATCCTTGGTGGAGAATCCCAATCGTTTAATTTGGCGGTTTCCATCATCATTAGACAGGGCATACTTTGTACTACACTGGACAGTGCTGCCACCCGGACATGTACTGTGTATGTACATCATATCGATGCTTGTATGAACAGTTGGGGTAACATGATGAAAACGTAATCTTTTCTCTAAATACACATAGCTCAAACTTCACCGGTAAAAGACCAAAAACTAGGAGTTGAGACGGGGGCAATGATCTCAGGGATTTTTTCCAAGTTTCGTTTTGCGTTATTAACAACGTAAATCTTGTAGATGCACCAAGTAAAACAAATAAGGTTGTGGTCCTGAGAAAAACGACATTTTATTATTGATCGATAGTTCATCTCTCCTTAGCATCTCAAAATGTTTACTGGACAAAGTAATACTGTTATAAAAGGCACTTGTGATTGAATTTGATATTTCCCTACTCGTACAGCATCCTATACAGATTTAATAATTGTTTACATAATTGTTATCATAATTCTTAATTAAAACGTCACACATACGAATTCACTGTTTCGTCTTTTCAGAAACGTTTCTTGATTGATTTTCAGGAATCGGTTAACTGATAAGAAGAGCCATTTAATTTCTCTATTGTTGGCAGTTGGCTTTTGTGATATGGTCCTGGATAGAACATACAGTTCGCAATACTAATATACAGGTGTTGATGAAACGAAAGGAGAGATAACGCTAAATTTTTTACTATCTCGATGAGAATACCACCATTATGTAAATTTACGATAACATTATATTTCATCAAGATAAGTTTTAATGTATTGTCCACAATTAGACATTTTGTTCAGATATTATTTTCTAAACGTTCAATGACATTTACATAGGATAATATTTTACATGGCCTCTCTGTAAAATTATTCAGTGGCATATCTCGGACATCGCAAGGACGTCGGGCGGGGTGTGCCGACAACAATTTTACAAAACCTCGTAAAACTGCCAAAAAAATCTTACGCGAGTGGATACGTCAATTTTACTTCACGTTTTTATTTGTTTTTATTCATCTCAGGAAATTAAGCCACATCAAACCTCAATTTTAGTCTTTTTAACACGTTTGTTAATCATGGTACTCCAAAAATATTTTTTCTGTCATTTGAATGTCTGCTATCTTACACCTCCATCACTGTTCTCTGTGATTTCAACTATCATGTGGTGCTCCACCAGATGCCTGTACATATCTGGTCGTTTTGCTTTCAGATAAACTTCCATTTTCCCTGGCAGTCTGCTTGCATTGCTGACTCCTACAATTACACAAAAAGTCAACTGTATTTAATTTTCTATTAACTTAAAAAAGTTAAATAATATTCCCATCAACATAATTGTAGTTTCATTTCTACATTTTAATTAAATACGATATTTATAGACGGTATGACATTGTAAAATGGAGAGAAAAAAACTTCTGCAATTGTTATGGTACATTAATTTGTCAGTCTCAAAATGTGAAATTAAAATAAAACATCACCAAAGTTTCAATCAACAGTTTCCAAAGGGTTCCATCACAACTAATGACATGCTTAATAGATAAAACGCCAATGAAATCTAATGCAAATGGGAAGAAATCAATACAAGTTTCCCATTCTTTTTAATGAACAAAATAAACATAACAATAGAAAGTTGTGGTATTACTGATATCACTTTTTTTGCTGATTCCACTCTTTTTGCTTTATTTAGAAAAACATTTGCCGATCTCTATGTTTCATTACATTAATCTAAATGAGTTGCATTCAGTCGTTATTTTTTGCCAAGAAGATTACAAAGCATTATCTGTGCAAGAAATAAAAGCGGCGCTTAATTTTTGCCGCGTTTGCTCATTATTTTTACCATACATCATAATAAGTCTTGTTTCAGCAGGAGAGATGCTCTTTAAACTCTTAACAATAGCTGGCAAAATGAAGCAATTACAATTCTTACTTGCTAATCGCACCTTATTTTCATAGAAATACTGATGAAATGCATTTATAATGATTGAATCGTTTTGCCCGATTAACTTACTATTGTCAGCTAAACAACTTTGGAATTGCACATCAACATTTGTAATTATGAGGACTGTTCCTAAATTAAAGCGCTCTAAGGTTTTTGGAATGCAAGCTGTCCCTTGAAAAGGAGTGATACCAGGCCAGGGTGGTATTTCATAGCAACGCAGATTTATCGTTAAAAATTTTAATAACTTTTCTAGAAAACACAATTTCAGAATGACTATTAGCTGAATGAGGCCTAAACTACCATTTCAGTACTTTATAAATTTTGTTCGTCCGTGGTATTTACAATCACAGCTTACTTTGTTAAAGTATCTCACATAAACGCGAATCAATTTTCGAGTTTGTATGGTGCTTGCAAACTACCTCAAGGAATGCTACTGGATCAGCCCTAAACCAGTTATTGTCCATTGTTGCTGATAAATTCGAAATGAAGAAGTAGGAATTCCTTATGAAATATTGACCATTAGTTGGGGGTATGAATTGCTAATGATTTGTTACTTTGAAGTTTGCCAGAGTTGGAATGTTTCTCCATGATTGCAATAAATTGGCAAATAAGATTTTAACTGTTAGTGTGACAGCTCCAATTATTGCACACATTCCGAATTATGAAGCTGTCTCATCTTAAAGCTGCACATCTTGCGTCCACTACCACATTTGGTCTTGAAAAAAACCCATAGGATAAATTTAAATAAATTTCAATCTCTTATTTATTATTTGTCAACTTACGAAATATTTGTAAAGTAAATTCATTATTTAAATGTCACTGTGTGAGACAGTTCCACGAACATGTTCTTAAGGTGCCATAATGTATTTTGAACGAGTGGATTAACTAATCCCTTTCTTAACATTACAAACATTCTGTTCTGTAAATAGATAAGGTCTAATCAAAAGTACAAAAAATGTATTATATCAAAACCAACATTGGAGTGTAGTCCAAAACAAAATCGCAAACCTTCGCTTTCATAAAGTTTTCCATGTAGGCATTTATCTTGTCTTCAAACTTTGAGACATCATCACCGAAGTCTTGTCCCATAAATGGCATTCCGAACTAATAAGGAAATGGATATTTGGTGGGTGATTATTCGAGTTTTGGCTCCATTAATGAAGCTAGCCTTGTGAACAAATCATGTCCAAAATTGGCCTGCCTATATATTCTTGGACAGGAATAGGGTGCTGTAACTAAGTGTGGAACACAAAAGACCAGCTTGATTGATTCTACTGATTGTTTTAACCTAAATATTTGCCAGTTAGAAGTGAGGTACCGGCCAATGCCACAGTCATTTTCCTTGATTGCCTAGACCCTTTTACCCCCTTCGACGACATCGGAACAACTGACCACTGCTTTAAGTCTAAATGGGCTAAATGAAAAATACGGTTTGCCTGATAGACAGCCCAATGACTCGGAAGAATTGAGCCATAATGTCGTCAATTGGGCCAGGTAATTGGAGACAGATAGGTCAGCCACGAGCTATATCAAAAATTGCTTGGGCTACAATTTAGAGAGAGATGTCAGGCCATGTCTCAAGGAGAAGAAATGACAAAAACATTAGCCGTAGCTGATAAACATTTAGGGCCTGGAGATGACCGGTCGTCATCCTCGGCCTTTGTATTCAGAGCCCAAATCCTCAAGATGTTCAGACGAGCTTCGTTTTGAGATAATACAGCCCGTAGACAAGGTCTGATCAGCGCACAATATCCCCCAAATTCGGCCCCAATGAAAATCTATTGCTTTCTGCTAGATTTAATAAGTGCGCCCGTCCCCGAAGCAGAGCCATATATTATTTATACATATTGGAGCCATTTGCGGTATGAATACTTTCATATGACATGTAGCATGCATCATAAATGTAAGAAATTAGTCCAATCAAAAAGGGAAAGAAGATTGCAAGTCCAAGAATCATAAGTCTGGACCCCATACAAAAAGCAGATGCCACGTCCATATTAATGACCAAACCTTGGTGAAACTTTGATATGAACTCATAATGGAGTAATGTCACCTAATAATTAGGCTTCAAAGGAGCTCAAAGGGAAGGCAATCTTAGGCTTGAAAATGAGACGAAGAAAGAGACGAAAAATATCATTGCATAACAATTTACAGATAGGGTACAAAATTATAGATCTAAGAATCGGGTTTATCATATTGCATGACTACATGGTACAGAAGAAAACCTAAAAAAAGAATAGAGAAAATAAAAACTAATAATGTCACAGGTTTCTCCGCTATTATCTTTTACAGTTTAAAAGCAAATGTTGATTAGCTTCTTTCAAACTCAAGAATGACAACTTTTTACGAGGGAGCATAAACGGCACAATTATCTGTGGGTAAATCATTGTATACGGAACCCGATTTTCCATACATATCGCCTTTATCTGAATGAACAATATTTCACATAATATAATTCACATTCACAAATTCGGTTCAAGACGTACACTGCGAGATTCCAATCAGAGCTTTGCATGCGAGTAAATTATATATCTGTCATTATTCTAATTACCAGGCTGCTTGTAGACATTTCAAAGAAAAACCAGGCATAATACAACGCAGACAAAAAAGTAATACAAATAGGTCTTATTTTACCCTACAAGTGCAAATAGGATGTTTTATGATCAAATGGCTTTCATTAAAAGTCTTTCTAGACTATAACCATTTAGTACTTAGTGACATTTTTTCTTGCCATGGCTGATTATAAGAATGGCGAGTATAACAGGGATAAGAACTCCATGGCTATTTACAGATAAGTGATTCGAGTGTCTCCCGTTTTTAATGTGATAGATTTAAAGAAGGAGATGACCAGCAAGATCTGTAGGTGAAGATGACATTGAATGACAATGACTTTGTGTTATTCGAAATATGGAAAAGTCGTTACACAAACACGATCGATGCAGATTACATAGTACAGACATTACAATATTTATCAACCATCCATGAAAATTAGCAATTCATGAAATGCGTAAAAGAAATCAAAGAAGCACTGCATTTCCATTTGTTCATTCACAGATGCAGTTTCTTGTGGTGTCGGTATTCTTAAGCTTCTTGAGTGGAATCCTTTGAGTTTAATACAGAGCTAAATGTTGAGAGTGGCACGATTTTTATCTCAAATATCATCATTAAGTTATGGTCATAATTTGAAATTAAAACGCGACAGCAGTATAAACATGGGACATCAGGATACATTACAGAGTAATACCACGCTTTTCAAACTTATTTTTGTTTCCTAACATTTTAGGTATTTTAACCTGATGTATCTATCACACTTATGGACGTTTCATAAGATACAACGGGAATCGTGTACCATAATACTGGACCATGAACGTATCCTCTCTCAAAAACTGAATGATACGTTCAGTAGTTACATCATCAGTTCAGAACTGTGGGTTAAAACAGTTTGCAGGCTCAGATTAACACAGGCCGTGCACTGTGGCTGATTACCAAATTGTGGCAATGCCTTATGGAAAAGGCTTTTTACAAGATTGCATTAGGGGAGGGGAGGCAGAAGAATATTAAAGCCCAAATGCTGAGACACATACAATTTCAGTGCATCATGAATGCTTAATCAGGTGCACAAGTTGGTAATGATCAACTGAGACCAGTGGGCTTAGGCTTAAATGAACGAACTGTCTTTCAATTCCACGTATGGTTAGTCCACTGTGGGTCCTACTGGGGAGGAAACCTTACTAGCTCCGGGGCTATCTGGATTTATTTCAGCCTCAGCCATAGAGATGATTCAATGCATTTTTATGTCATAGAGTTGCGGCATTTTCTATCATAACTTTGACTCTTTTGTGAATCACAATCAGGCATTCTTATTCATTTACAGGGCCCCGTCTCTTGGTAGAGCTTTAGCATTAAGCTGACCCCAGCACTTATGACAAAGTGCTTTGGATAAAGCAGCAAGTAGCAAACCTGTATTCATGTATCTACGTCCTATGGGGGCGGGTGGGCAGGTTACTGGGGGTAGGGGTAGGGAAGGGAAAAGTTTTGGAGGGGAGGGTTTAAGTAGCAAATGGCCTCGATATTTCACTGGGTTCCATGTCCCTAACGCAACATCCATTTTATCCAATCTTCATTTTCTGTTCAGGGGGAAAGGCAGAAAAAACAACAACTAAGCCATCAACAATGAAATTATGTGATGGAATTAATTTTGATAGGACATGCCTGAGTTTATGACCAGTGGGAACCCACGGTTCGATTTCTTCCATAGTCGCTATAATATTTTCAATTTGGCTGCACAATAAATCATGCATGAATATGATTTGTCTGGGAAGTCGTTGCGATTTATCTTGGTCAGGGATAATGAAGGCATTTGGCCGGAGTGGATTGCATTGGATGATCCAGTCCCACGGACAATTCCATCCAGAATAAAAGAAATAGACGCCATTTTTCTCATATCTATCTCCCTTTGTCCAAAATTCCAGACAGCCAATTAATAATTACAACCATGCAGCATATTTGAATTGGCGCAACCTTTCTCCATATGGAGAGTGATGCATTTTTTCTCTGAAAATATGGCCACGTCAATAAGAAGTCATTTCCACCATAATAACAATGGCTCTTCTTTCATTAAAAACATTCGCAACCGCTTTCGCCCTTTGAAAATAGAGGAATGTGATATTGTGTAGTTATATATACTTCTTCGGATTCTGATTAGACTACTCATTTATATTAAAATTACCGTTACATTGCAGGGCATACTCTTAATAAACCGGCGGCAGCTTTTCTTGTTACTCGGGGCGTCACCTTTTAATGAAATAAGAACCCAAATGTGAATAGAAAAGTTGTTTTACTTGTTTTTCATCACCGGTCTTGTCGTGATCTTAATGACAAATGAAGAAATTTAACACACGTGACATTTTCCGAGCAATTGCATTGTTGTTGCTATTTTTTCTCAAGTTTGTGTAATCATTCTAATTCGCAGGCTTCAGTTTAATTTCTTTTGTTCGTCCCTTTATAGGACAAAATTATATTAGTCTCAGTTGTCAGTTAATATAAAAAAGACAATCTACTTTAAGCGACATACGAAACCAGCCATTTAAGAAACTTGTCAATACAAAAACTCTCCTTTCATTTCAATTATCTCGCGGCAAAAACGACAAATGAGAGTAATTGTCAACTTTATCTTATTTAATTGCTCATCTCACAATGAGATTTATAAACGTGATTATTAAAATTATCACTTTTTATCCTTTTTTTATTGTAATTTGCAATTTAACTTAACGACCTTTCAGAATAAAACAAATCCTACACCGAGAACATCTTATTGGTAGGGTGGTCACCGATTCAAGGTAAATCGTGATAGACCTTATAAAAACAATATGTCCATGTTTTTCAACACTTCTTTGTTACTTTTTTAAGGAAAGGAAAACGAAAGCAGTCTTTGTATCTACAAAGGCTCACATTGCTGCACACAATGGGCACCGTAAAGGTTGAAACCGGTAACTTTTCAGTAATCGGTTAATGGCGGGATATGCATGCTAAGGTCAATGCCTTTTCTCCACGTATTCTTCCTCTCCCTGGTTAATTGATACAATCATGAAAGTGAACCAGACTAAATTTAAATTTAACATTTACAATCAGTGAGCAATATACACAAATTATTTTAAAATTTAAATAAACATATGGTGATCACTATTGTTTGCGACATCGCACCTGGGAACATTTGCGCATCAGTTTCTTTACAAAACAGATACAATTAAGGCTTATTGTAGAAGTTGATTACAATTAAGAAGTTATATTTTTACGTTCACGTTTATTGACAGATTTAACCATACCAAAGTGTAATGCTATTTTCATCGCATTTAGAACCAAGTCATTGATAAATGTCAATTTTATGTTGTACGCAATATGGGTCTATTGTCTACATCAGATGGTGAATGATACAAACTCATTATTTATGAGTTGTGTTAATGTTGCACACGTTATCAGTATGCAATTTTAATTGTTTCGCCATATTTACTTCAAGTAAATGTAGTTGCACTTTCGGTCTGATGTAATGCGCGTACCGCTGTACCAGATTGCTGTCGTTTCATAATTTAACAATCTGACACAACTCTACGAGTTTCAGGTTTATATTAAAACCACTGTTCTGATGTTTATCTTTGAGTTAACAAACTTAACACGTGTGCCATATAAACAGGACATTTATAATTATACATCTAAAAGCGGAATGAAAAACACGTCCGTTCCTTAACTGGGAAATTGGTGGTTTGAAACTGTTCAGACCGTTTTCCAATGCTTGAGATGTGTGTGTGTGTGTGTGTGTGTGTGTGTGTGTAGGAGATGATGGACCAGACCACCAGAAATGGCTTTGCACAAATTCTGTCTCCAAAACCCTGCGGAAGAGTCATACCAAGTCCAGAACATGGGCACCAGTGGCCCCATAAACTGTCATGAAACCAAACAGTGAAGTTAAACAATTCAGTTTAAAATGGAATTATGTATTATCTTTAGCAGGTTATCTTTTATGTTATCGTGCGTGCAATTATTTACGTTCTGATGAAAAATTGGATAAATTCAACATAAATTATTTTATTGTACGTATCACCTGTTTTGCAAGCAATGTCACACAACATGGAGTACACTGAAAGGAAACAAATGTCCCATATATATACTTTAAAACCATAAGTTCATTGGTATGATCAAATAAATAAGAACGTAAAGCTATTTGGTAGTTGTACTTTGCCAATTGTAAATAAAACAGGTACAACTAAATACGTACGTTATTCACCCAGTCAATAAAATGAGATCGCAAATAAGAACTTTTACTCTTTTCGCTGCTGCTAATGCTTTGCCTATATAATTGTAACCGTGTAAGTATGTCGCTGGTATAAAGTTGTCAGATAAATTAAAGAATTAGTCAGGGCCTAATATGCTGACTGTAATGGTAAGCCCCAATCCGCATAAAATCATGCGCACAAAAACACACATGTAAAATCATGCGCACATAAATGCATGCATGAATACACTCACACGTAAATGCGCGACGTAAAATCACGAAGATTTAAAATACTTCCACTAACCTGACTTACAGTCATCAGTTATCTTTCATAGATCATTGTCTTAATTATAAGGTTGATACATTGGTAATATCCGGTGACGTGTCCTGGTATAAAAGATTCAATAAACAACTAAACGCCAAACAGAAATGTATTTCAGATATTTTTCGCTTTTGTCACTAATTGAACGGAATTAACAAATCAACAAAAGTATCTCCAACATCAGGATGATAATAATGAAAAAATATCGCACATGGTGTAAGAAAAGGGTAGACATGGGGGTGAGGGCACGTCTGTATTCTCACCATTCCCAAATTTCTTCACAAAGACAATGAAAGTTTTAATGATTTCCTCAACTAACCAAACTCTTTGTTTTCTGCGCCAAATCACGTAAAAGATGATATTCAAACAAATTCAATACAGATTATGCTTGCATTTGGAAATAGGAAGACTGATCCGTGTAATGTATCAACTATAAGAATGAATAAATGCAAAACATTTTTAAATTACAGCTTTTGTTCTCCTGAGATCAAAGAGACTCGGTTAATTATCACGTAAAGTGTAAAGAAAAGCACTTAATGACAGAACATTCTCGTCTGTAAACAGAAAAGCTTTCACGATGAATTTGATATCACTACAAAATGAATATTCTGCAAATGGCGCAAACACACGCACATACACACGCTCGCACGCACGCACACACATAAACAAAAACACATGAGGAACGGGCATAAAAGCAACAGTACACAGCGTAAAGTAATCATTCTGATCGAGGGCAAACTCTTGAATTCCCTTGTTTTAACTCGTAAACAATTTAATTGTGCAAAACATGTTGGGAACTGCAATTTACAGAAATACAAATATGAATGTAAATATCCTTGTTTGTTGTCCTAAACATCAACAACCTTGGCTCACATCATTGATCACTGATCAGTCGCAAAATCAAAGCACCAATCATGCAGAAACTGCACCGAGATTGATAATAAGCTCATTTAACCAGTGACTTCTGCCACTCCGACTAGTTTTGTCTGCCGTCTGCACCGAAAAAGTGTCCCCCTAATAATAGAGACAAGCTGTCTGCATGCATGCTTCGCTTGTGATTCTGCATGCAATCAAATTATTAAAAACCAGCAATGAACCAACTAAATACCTTTAGTGGGGATTATCGATTAAATAATAACGGTGCTAATCCATTTGCGAAAGAACCCAAGCCTGTCAAGGTGAAAATAATTGACAAAGTATTGACTAGGATAATTAATCCACACTAAGATAACGGCACATAAGAACAGTACGTCAGAGTTATCTCCATGTCAACTACAGAGCTCTATTCAGTGCCGTATTGAATAATTATTATATCCACCTATTAAACAATTATATATGTAATCCACAAGTAACAAAGTCTGGGTTCCATAAAGGCTAAATCGGGTGAACAACCTCACTTGGCAATGATTTAGCATTACTTAGTCGTGTTTTTTTATTATATCTGTAAAGTACAATGAATGGTAATTTGGTTTCCGGTGCGAAACAACTGAATTTCAAAGTATTATTTTGAATATGCTTTCACATTTTTTTTCTTTTTGGTAAAAATTGACATGTTTAGAGAGAGAACGACAAATATATGTAAGATGCAATTTCTGTAGACTTTTGTCTTTTGCAAAGAAATATCTAACGCATGAAGTGTGTATTTTCCAAAGATGCCACTGAAAGAATGCCTTTCATTAAATATTCCAAATGAATCAGACAAATAATTCTCAGTTCCCACCCACACGTATAAAAGGTAAAAATAGGTCCAGATGAACCTGAGCTCATTTGGCATTATCAGAAAACTAAGACAATATAGGCTACAATATCATCACATGGTTACAAATGAAGTGTCTAAGATCAACTCCCAAATAATTGACCTATGAAAAACATAAATATGGCTGCCAAACTGCAAATATAGGTGGTATCAATATAATTTTTAAAGTAAATAAAGAGGATAAAAAGATGCATAAAGCTGCCAAATATGAAGTTTGTATCATCAACTGCATCTACAGGAGAAAGGTTCAAAGAAAAA
>JBCAUI010518090.1:0-12072 GCA_038406195.1 Haplosyllis anthogorgicola | reverse complement strand
GTAACCGGTTACCGGTAATTTCTTCCGAATAGGTAATTGGTTTTATCCGATTTTTAGAATCTTCTTGCAACCCTACCATAACTATCTATACTAAATATTATGTCAGTTTATTATGAACTTGTATTTCGTAGTGGAAAAATATTTATGTAAAAAATTATATTTGTTGCCCATCGAATGAAATTTTATCAAACTTATGTGGTTGTCAGCCTAAAAAACATTACTTCAATTCCACTTTCATATGCCACAAAACCATGCCACGAACAGTGCCAATGTCATGTCCCATTGATAGATCATAGATTATGTAATAATGTTGGAAAGATGTAGTCATTCTATGAACTCTGCAATTAGTAACAGCTTTCATTCTTTTTTTCATTGCAAATGGCAAAACCAGTTCAGGAACATCAAAACCGGTACCTAAAAGCAAACCTATTTCGGTACGGATACCAGTTACCGAATGACTTCTCTACATATAATGTAACAATGTGAATTAATACAGATGAACATTGTAAGATTCGACTAGTCGACTATCGTCGACAAAATGGTGATCGACTAGTCGACATTTGAATTTTACTAGTCATGACAACTCTAATTATTTCCAACACATGTAATAGAACGGGGTTATGTCAAGACCAATCAGCAAGTTCATGGTCATCTTCAGGTTGGGTGAGTTCTCCAACTGGGGTTGAAACTGTAAATCGTTTTGTAAAACCTACCCTAAAGGTGGTAAATAGAATTAATAATATAAATTAATCGTGTAATATACACACTGTAGTCAGATAACTGATGCCGTTTTAAATTTGCACATCATGTGCTGAGCCGAGTCACAGTGTTTCTGCTACTTTTTAAAACTCGGGGAAAATTTGTCCCCCAGCCCTCAATTTTGGGAGTCCCATTGCAATTTTTGAGGGTCACACACACAACATAAATATCAAACAGCAATTTTTAAAAACAGTATGCAAAGTATGGGTTATGTGTGTACTGTTTAAATATCCTATTATTTCATTGGGTTTCTGAAATATGGCACTTCAGAAATTAATCTTGAATTTATTGCCAATAATTTTCAATGCACCATTTAGGTGCACATTCCCAATTTCTAGGGGTCACTTGATAAATTCAGTGCACTTTTGGCGCAGGTACGCGTGGTAGCAAAAAAACATATTAAACTTACTAATCTTTAACTTCACAATTAGAAGGAATACGGTACACAGCGTTTTGACTCTGGCTCATGTATTGTTTCACAGTTAGGATGAATACGGCACACAACACTAAACTGTACACATACACATTGTTTCCAGAAGAAACTATCTGCCTCGATTCTTACAGATTCCAGTTTCCATGAACTAAACATTTTGCCCTCGACCAGATCGAACCTCACCTTTACCCTTTAGGCCTGAACCTTATAACAGTAGCTCGTTCTGCAGGTTCCAAACCATGAACAATATCAAGTTACGTCTGTTTTAGCCTTTTGTCTATAATTGAGGGAGGAATTTATTGTTTCCTCATTAAGCCTTTTTTGTGTTTGGATTATATTTCACAGACACCTAAGCACACAATGTGTCACATGTGTCACGGTCTCGTAAACAATGTTTGGGGGGATCTTCCGTAAAATCGTGTGGGCGACCGCTCCGGTCTCCCCACCTTGGTGCGACCGCTCCAATTGGGGGCGGCTGCCTTCTAACATAATTGCCAGTGTGCATGCGTCACGGCTGTGACCTCACTGTACGAACATTCTTCGAGGCTTTACGTCACGATTCAAGCATTCCTATAGTGACATCATGGATGTGACATCATTCCTGGCCCTCTGTGGGGGTATTTAAGAATGTGTGACCCTGTTAGCGGGGACACATCGGTCCTTGTGTCCTTCGGGTTAGCTCGTTCATCTCCCCAGACATCCGTCTCATGAGACGTTTCAAGGTTACTTGAGAGTTGCTTTCAGTCAATAATAGCGCCCAACCCAGTGCCCGTCGGCCTGGGTCCTTTAGTTAGTAGTTATTGGTTGCGCCACACACTGTGTCGGGCTGCTCGATAAAGCCTCAAAGTAAGCATAACGTGGCTGGGTCACCTCCGTTCGGATTACAGCCTGTGCCCAGAGTTACGGGAAGCGACCTTCCGGTCCGAGATCAAGGCGGAGAACCTCCCAGATCGGTGAGGGCGGAGCCCGCCCCGACATTTGTATCTTTAAGATCTAGATTTTTTCACATTAAAATTCACCTAAAATAACTTCCTACACTATTCTGAATGTTACAGTAAAAGTATCAATAAATACTGAGCTGAACTGAGATGAAATTTGTTTCCTTCCTCTTTTGCGTTTTTTTTTCTTTCTTGGGACGTAAAAGGGTGCAGAACAAATTGAGTACAGTACAACTTTGAACAGTACTTCTGATTTAGGTCTTACTCAATGACTAACTTAGATAAATTCATGACTAAGACTTGGCCCTTGTATTTCATGACAACTGCGCACTGAGGTTCAGATAAAGCATCAATAACGATTAATCTTCATTAATTAGGGCCATGACTAAATACAGTCCCAGAGACTCAATGCTAATAATAGATACTGTTGTTAAACCTGTCATTTACGACCACCCTTTGCCAGTGCAGACTCCACGGGGCAGAAATATGGTCCCCGATCCCCGTTGTATATTCCCCGCCCCGTGCCCCGTGTCCCGTCACCTTTATTCACGAAATTAAATGTTTATCTTTGAAGCAATAATGGGTGGTATTTTTTACCAATATTTCATTGCGTTAAGTTTTTAGTTCGTAGCTCATCACTTGTGTCACAATGATGGATTTTTACAATTTCTTGAAAAAAAAAAAAAAAATCTTGCAAAGTTTTGAAACAGGGGATCGGGGCACAATTTAATGCCGCGGGGCCCCGTTGCCCCGTGCCGTCTTTATTTGCAACCATTATTTGTGGTCATAAAGAAGAACACAAGTTAAATTAAATGCAAAAATGTGACTTTGGCTCGGTAATATCTTGTCAAGAAAGACAGGTGGTCACAGCGAATACAGTAGACCTTCCTTTAGGCGACCACCCATTTTTGGGAAGAAAATTGGGTCAATGGGATGGTGGTCTTGCAAAAGAGAGTTCTTTTCTGTGTAATTTAATGTGTTATATCTTTAAAAGTCTGATGGTCTTGCAAAGAGAAGTTGGTCGTGCAAAAGAAGGTCCGTCCAAAGGAAGTTCCACTTTACAATGAAACCTGCCAGTAACGACCGCCTGTTCTGCCACATTGTTTTCGTCGTTACTTTATGACAGGTGGTCGTATGACAGGTAAGATACTGTATGAATTCGAATTTTGTATTGGTCACAAAGCAGAAGCAAGTATTCTTAGAGGTCGCTGATGACAGGTTTTACTGTAAAGCCGTGTATGCATGTGTGTGCAGTAGAACTTGTCATGGACGACACCACATCCTGCCTTTTACCGAACTTTTCCATTGTGCACAAACTAGTTAAACCCAATTTAAACAACCCTGTCTTTTCCACCCATAAGTGTAATAGTGGGTGTTGCTCAAGACAGGTTCTACTGTATATGTGTAATTATAACTTTAAAGTTGATAATAAAGAGTTCCATGACAACAGGTCAAGAAGCAAGTCAAGGTCAAGGACAAATGTGGCAAACTTCCTTGAGAAACATACGATATCCATCGCTAGACGGGAAGTCAAATCAATCACCTGTCAATCACAGTGCGACCACAAGCTAGTTTAGGCCAGACTTTTTTCTTTGTTGGATTACGTTTCCCGCAGCCCACCGAATTTTAGAATTGTGAAAAAAATAAATCAGAGCCCAAATAATCCAAAATTTTAACTTTCCATCACCTTGTCGAATGTCGTTCAGACAAAAAAATACTTGTTGATATCATGAATTTTAATCAAAAGTACAAAGGTATGCAACAAAGTCAATTTTCATTTTTATTTTTTTCCGATCACCGCCCTCAAAAATTTCCTCCATTAAAATGTAATCTAACAAATAATAGAAAAATAATCTGGCCTTTTCGCTCACTTCCTTATTGTTGGAAAATACGACATTTTCGTCACTAATTAAGTACAATCACATGTTTAATTATGCATATGAATGATTTAGAAACGTAAAAACCCAGGAGTATATTTGTAAAAGCTGAATAGCACATTATGCGATTTTATATAAATTTTGCCAGAAAATCATACCAATGATTTCTAGCACCAAAATCTTTGTCCAAAAGACTTTTTTATTTCTTAATTAATGCTAAATGTTAGTGGGTCCCTTTTCTGGATATTTTTTAAACTATTATAAAATTAGAACTACATGTTATCCGAATTTAACCAAAGCAATTAAAAGAAGAGGCCTTCCCGAATAAAACGTGCCTTCGTGAAAAGCGGAGGGTTTCAGTGAAAAGCTGAAGTCGGTGACTCAAAGCGATGTAACTGACATTCTGTGAAGGAGACGGAAAAAAAGAGCAGAGTCAAACCATGATACCGTATTCCTTCTTATTATGACATCCCTTAATTAATCCTCATTCCCCGCAAGGGGGGCAGAGGCTCTCTGTATTCACGACATGGTTTTGTTGTTTTCCTGGCAGCCAGCCATTACGGTCTTCTGGGACGAGACTTCCCCCTCCACCCAACCCCAACCCCCCTCCCCCGAATTTGGAAAAATGCATTTCTGGACATTTCAGACTTAGAAAATGTTTGGTGTAGTGGAGAATTGGACTATACGCCATGAGGCTCTGTGCACCGACAGGTCATCTCCTCGTTTTAAAACGAAAATAATCAAATGAATCTTTAAAGACTTTAGTGATATTCAAAAACAAAAAATTTGTATCATTAAAATTTACTCCTTAAAAGGGTTAATCTTAGCGTCAATTTCTGCATTAATTTGTGTTTAACATCAGTTGTATTTAGTTGTTTTGATTGCTCAATTGAAATTTGGTCTCGGCACCAGGTGCCTTAATTGGGGTGAATACGATATATTGTACACACACACTGTCTGTCATTCTCTCTCATGGTGTCTGCGTTTTTTAACAGTAAAAACACTTGTACTTTGTGTACATCTGTACATGCACACACTGCGATACATCTGCTCTGGTTCTCCACACATTTACAATCCAACTTTTTATTTGCTTTCGTGTTTCAATTCATGTCACTTTCTGTTTGAGATCTTCTGAACAAAATACTGGTGTGGTGAACATGAACTGAGAAGTTTGGATTATGCGTATTCTGTGCGTGAAAGATTTTTGAAGGTTTTGAAGTGGCACTGGTACCCTCTGTTTCGGACTTTGGGACGGAGTGAGCTAAAATAGGACTGCTAAACGGGGCATATTTGCATTTAGAACAACCCGTAATCTCTTAAAGCAGCAATTAACAAAATAATTCAATGACAAATAGCCGCGTAAGCAAACATTGCGCTAAGATTCCATCAACTGGGTTCAAAGTAATTCAATTCAATAAATAAAAATATTAAAATTGAAAAAAAAAGGAAAAACAATCAACTTCTTGCTCGATACATGCACAATGTGTTACGTGTGCGCCAAACACGCATAGAAAACACGAAATGTCCCGCAGATCTAGAGGCTACGCACCCAATGGGTGCACTGAAAATTGACTTCAACTTTGATATATCAATGACAAACTTATTTATATGTCCCTCATAACCGAGGAAATGTTCCGCAAAAATAAGGGGTCCGGGACAAAATGACCCGATAATTTGAAAAGTAACGGAAACACTGCGTGTACACAACCTGATTAATGTTTTCCTATCGTTTTGTTTGTTTTACAGTTTCCGCTCGTTCAGAACGACCAGTCTGTCAATAAATTTTTTGCTTTTTTTCGTTCAAGGCTTTTTTAGTTGTTTGGTAACATTCCCCGCCGCACTTTGAAATCGGAGCTCTGCATTAGGCTTGCAAATAGACATTCAACTTGCATTAGATTTACAATATTAGACTTGCGGTTTAGTCAGACTTTGTGTTGGATTACGTTTTACTGAAGGAAATTTCCTTATTTTGCATTCCAGTTTGAAATTTACGAAATCGGCAAAAATATTTCCCAGCGCTTTGAAAGTTACGTTTTCACAATTCCTGATTTTGAGAGGGGCAGGAAACGTAATGCAACAAGTAAAAATAGTCTGGACATACTGATATTTTGAATAGTTTCGTGTTTTTAATTAAAATGTTTATTTTCTTATCTTTCCCTGCTGCTTCCCTTTAACAATTCAGTCAGTGCAATGTGATCCAAATGATCACAAGTCTGGTCATAGATATAAACTAGAAGCAGGTGCACCGCATAAAAGGCGCCATGACACACACATACACACTACCACACTCACACTTTTTGTGCGTAAAATAACAAGCTATATCCAGAAACACCGAGAGACGGGGCGAGATTTGACAAACCAGTTGATAATCTGCCGGTGTACCGAGAGCTGATGCCTGTCTTAATGCTTGACTCTACTCTGTCCCAAGTGCAGATTGACTCTAGTCCGTCAGAAAACAACAAAATCATCTCGTCGATACAGAGAGCTGAAATGCCCTCTATCCGGAATTCAGCTTAATTAACTTCTCGCGCAAGTGAGACTGCTAGGCTAGAGTCAGATTCATCCTGTCTTTAAATCTGACTTTAAGTCCGAAACAGAAGGTACCAGTGATCCCCAAAAATGGACCTTGGTCCATCAAAATTAAAGCAAAACAAAGACATAGTTCAGCTTGTTAATGGACAGGTATACGTTTTCTCAAACTACAAAACGAGAATCCATAACAAAGGACGTCTCGTAACAAACATACACAAAACACGCTCACAACCGCACACGCTTTTATCGAAAAAATATAAACAAGGTAAAACCAGATGCACCATGAGGAGGGAGGGGAGGGCTTGGCAATAAATCAAACCCTTGAGCAGTAGATAGGAAATGTTGAAAGTGACTCACACTGCATCTCAGAAGGGCTTTTTAAGAATTATTTTCCGAAACAAGTGTTGAACTAAAGTACAGAAAATATGCGTGATTTAAAAACAACAAACGTGTAAAGAATGATCAACACCCATCAAATAGTGTGACACTGTGTCACAGGTTTGTGGTAGTGACGTTTTTCTCAATATGCACGAAGAGAATCCATGACAAAGAAAACCTCTTCTAAAATGAACAAGTAAGTCCTCGCTAATCTTAATTCATAAGCAGTCATGTGAAATGTTGGATGTATAGGGCTGTGCAGCAAGCGGCCAGTCACAGTAAGTACTGGTACATGCTTTTGCAAGCAGTCATGAAGCAGCTGTGTGTTGGCCTTCAAGTAGGCAGCTCAATTGAGCACATCTCTTTATTGAATCACCCCCAATTTTCTGCACCAAAAAGTTGCCCGCCGTGCACGATGGGCCGTTGGCTGCACTTTTTCCGTCGCCAGTTTTTTTTTCCGTGGGAGTGTTTGCTGTAGTTGATGTTAAATGAGTTTGTACTAAACGTTTTACGTCAACTTGTGCGTGGGAGAAGAGGCGTGAAATCAATATTAAATTCTACCTCACCTAAATAGCGAGGTCAAGCTACGCGTGAGAAGCATTCTGAGATCACCAGATTTCACCTCAGCAGCAAATCCAAAACTTTGCGATTTTTCATTTGACTCACGTTCCTGACTTGACATCATCATTGTTTTAAAACTGTACTATTTTAAATTTGACCTCTCTGCCCTAACTCGCGCCTGTTAGAGAGTTAAGTTAGTTATCCATTTTACGTCAACTTGTTCGTGTAAGACGAATTTTGAAATCATCAGATTCCACCTCAGCAGCAAACGTGACGTCACCACCAACTAACTCGGCAGCATTTTGTGTGTCAATCAGGTTTGATCTGCTGATTTCACATGGCGTACTTACAGGACTTAACATTATTGGTTAAAATTTCACATTTTTTAAACGTACACGTACAGGGTGGAGAAACTGGTGCAACTTGACCTCTCTATTACATTTTCGTCACCACAAAACGTGCATGCGAAGACTTTTTTGTCCGTCACCAGTTTTCGTCGGTTCCCTGTTTGTTCGGTGTGTTTGAGTCGTTTAACTCAGTTCGTGACGGAACAAAAGCCGAACGTGTTGCACCGACCGCTTCCGTGCACACGGAGGGGTGAAACGGGTGCCACGGGTACCCAGGGTACAGGTGCACCGACCGGTTCCGTGCACACGGCAGGGTGAAACGTGTGCTACGGTTACCCAGGGTACAGACACCATTTCTGTGCTCATTAGACATGTAGCCTTTGTTTGCTTTCGTCCCTTATACGTTCTTTTCAGCTGCGGAAAATGTCTGATTGACCTGGGTGGATAAAATGCCTCACTTTATCGAGACGTCGGCCAGGCCCATTTCTCGCAAAGGTGACTGACTTCATTTTACAGTAAAACTTGTTTTGGGCAAACTACCTGCTGTGCAAAGCAAACAGTTCGTGGATGACGGTGCATTCGCCCAAAACAGTGTCAAATTAGTGTAAAAGTTAATTTGATGATCAAAAAATTGTTCGTCAATTGCCTTGAGTCCTCCCAATAGATGGTTTGCCCAAGACAAGTTAGACTGTACTTCATTACTGTTCGACAGGCTGGATGTCACCTCCCGGGTATTCACGGTAACAAATTCCGCCCCGTTCGAGCCTAACACACAGCACACATCCCGACATTCATACAATCACCATGTTTGGAATTTTTCCAGTTCAATATCAATAGTTCTTTATGCGTTGATATAATTCGAGTGCAAAAGTGACAACTTTGTGTTCTTTGATGTTTTATTGGATATTTGCCCCATTTAGGCCAGACTTGCTTTATCTGTTGTTTTTTGTCAACTATCCACTTGTGACAATTATATCAGTACACAAAAAAAGGACAGTGGTGGATCCAGGAAGGTACAAGAATATTGTCTTTCAATACTTGCCGACTGTTAGTCGGTTATGTATGGCTATTTTTCCTGTATAACTTGCGACATTTCCCGGTTTCTATGGGCTCGACACAAGCCAATAGCGCAACACATGCGCACTGCAGTCACAGTCAACATGGTGCTTATTTGTACAGCCTGTAGTCAGCAAATTAGCTTGGCTAATTCTTTAATATTTATCACAAAATCTTAGTTTTAACGAGATGAAAACTGGTCTTAATGAATAATGTATCATAAGACAATGTATTACATCATAAGCCCTTTTTAGAATGGATCCAGAATTTCTCAAGATTAAAAAGTCCATTGAAATGAAAATTCATTGTGGTTATAAAAAAAAATCCTCTGGCTCTATAAATGCTTTGTATTTATAGTTCTCCAGTTATTACCATCTGACCTATTGCATCAGACTTGGCACTCATTTGCATCCGTTAACGACAACCTTTTTTTGCAGTATTTATGTATATGTATATTTCTATGGCCACTCATTGTCTGACACCAATTTACATTCGATAATTCAATGTAGCTATTCATAAGTATAAAGTTTAACGTAAAACACTCTTTTTACCCTCCTAACAAGTTTGTAAAACATTCACGTTATCTAATAAAAGATCCTTTCGGAACCCTAATCTTTACTGAAAAATCTTTGAAAAACAAGAAAGTTTATTTTATATTCTAAGAACTAAAACTGATAGAGAATACTTACAGTATGATTTCCATACGGGCATTTGCAACACATCATCACCTGGAAAAAGAAAAGTTTAATAAATAATTTGTTCTGACATTTTTAGCCTGAAGTGATTATTTCAAAATAAACGAAACATCCCCCTGGCTGCTGTCTGTGGAATCAGACCCCTCACCAAAGCCTTTGTGAGCAACCAACTTATTTTCACATTTTACGAGTACAGTAGGACCTCTTTTGAGCGACACCCAATTTTTGCTTCCCAAAAGTGTCGTAAAAGGAAGGATGCCGCTCAAAGGAGATATGATTACGTACATTTAATATTAGAAAAGTGCCGTATAATAGAGTGTCTATCAAAAGAGGTTCTACTGTGCAATGCTTCAGAATGGACAGGTGGGGCTAGTTGCAGGAATTTCCACACCACAGACCGTTCATGAGTGCCTGTTTGTTTACTGACTGGTCTGTCTTCCAAAATCACTAATCTGGATAGACTAGAAATAATTTTTATCATTCTGACCAGTTGCTTACGATGAGGACCGGCAAACGTTAAAATTTGGTGATACAGATGGACCGTACGTTTGGAAACCAATCACTGAGTCGGGCCTATGTCGAGCATGCCTTCCCGTGCAATTTCTAGCTTGTAATCATTGCCGATAGTTCACACACATTCCTAGATTTACGTTGTACCAGACTTTGAAACACAGATCAGTAAAAATAGTCAGTTGGACTGGTCAAGGAAATCCATCAATTAATGAAGTTTATTTGAAAATCACTCCTTGTAAGTTCTGCTTGACATGGCTCGAGCACAATGAAAACTGTCTTTTACGATCTCTGTCATTTAAGAGCAGATAGCACAGATTTTAAACCATATTTTCCATTCAAGCAAACTGTGCTTTTAAACCAACTGTTGTTGGCCTCGTGGAGTTTCGTGACAACTTGTCTGTTTATGTGTAACCTACGGCCAATGGTCTCGTCTCATTTGTTGGATTACGTTTCTGCCCCTCCCAAAAATGAAAATTGTAAGAACAAAAGCAAAATGGAACCAGTACCCAAATAACTCAAAACCGCAACTTTTCGTCACGATGATGATCATAATTATGAAAAACTGAATGTTGATTTCGTGATAATTAATCAAAACTGCAAAATACCGGGCAAAGTAGACTTTTACTTCATTCGAACGCAATCAGACAAATCAAAACAGCCTGCCCCCACAAGTAACACATAAAATATAGCTGCAGCCCTTAAACTGACTAGGCCTAGTTCTACCGGTACTCATATTTTGTTATCACTAACTATGATGTCATTTTGTTGTCGTATTTGTCACCGTATTTAAGGTCACATTACCATCAACATTATACCAACTGATGAAAATATAAATCTCCATCAAGTTTATCAAACTTAAAAACTAGAAAATGTTCATACACTTTCCAATAAAATTTTTGCTTTGACAATTGTATTGCTTGCACGTAATTTCAAGAGGATTTACATACAATTCAAGTTCATCAATTTTGAGATCCAACTTTTGTCACTTAGGTGGTCTGCAAAACGATCCAGATCAAATAAATGAGTTACCTTCTGGTTGTTCCTCCTTAAGAACCATTTTACCTGTTTATAACACGCAACTGTAGCTTTGTATGTGCCCTTCTGACAGTGTTTTTCACGAAATTAGTTTTTCGGAAGTCAGGGACATCCTGATTCGAAAAAAATTGTGGGGGAAATTAAGGACTAGAGAGATCATGATTCATGCCTGCTTGCAGCTCACATTTCTGCACACTTACCCATCCTATCCGATGCCATGCGGTCTCAACACAATCAAAATCATATCTCCAAGAGACTAACTCAGTTATAAATCCATTTTACGCACATAAGCGACTAAAAGCCCATTTTATTCACTTCACTTTGCATTTAACAGAACATCAGGCAACCATATTGCAGAAATGATGTCACTTCCTGGCGGTTTCACGCCACCTGTCGAAGGATTGTGAACTGAACACAAGAGGTCAGCACCACAAGCATGAAAATTTGCCGCGCTTTTAAGTCCTTGTGAAACCCAAGGAAATGGATGGATTCCCCCTTTTCCTTTTTCTGTTTTTTCAAAAAACGAGTTCAACTCAAATTATTTGGAATTTTTCTGCAGAAAAGCAAGAGGCAATGTATTTCTCACCGATAAAAAGAATAATTTATACTACTTTCCATCCCTGTCTTGAGGCTAGTTCAGAGCTAAAATGAAGATTTTCCTGAATGCTAATATTTCCTTAGATATAAAGGTATACTCACTGGAAAGGAGATTTTACAGGCCCGGCGAACTATGTGAATGATATGAGGGATTGGTGTGCACTTTGTGAAGGAATTGTTACATTCTCTATTGACACCAATGTTAAAGTTTTGGGAATATTTTATCACTTTGAAACGCCCAAATCTCAGCACATAGATGGAATTTTGCAATGATATATAGTTTAACTGTACCCTGAATAGTCCCAGATCCAGTTAATGTCTTTTTATTCCAAAATTCCTACTAAAACCCAT
>JBCAUI010518079.1:0-12072 GCA_038406195.1 Haplosyllis anthogorgicola | reverse complement strand
GTTGGGTGGGGGGCCACGCCAGCTGCGCCCCCCCCCCCCCCCAGATCCGCCAATGCATACATGCATATTTTTTCAAATGGGAAAATTTCAACATGATTTCCATTTGTGTCAGAAGTTTGATCGTCTGCACAGACATGATAATCCATTGAATCACTGTCTCGTGTCAATAGATATGTCGTTAAATTTACAGTTCTTTCATAGTTCTTACTGGCTAAAATAGTTATTCATACCTTAAATCTTCATACACACCAAATAGAGTAAATAGAAGTTAATTTTCCATTGGGAAAGCCTTTTCTGATGTCACGAATGAGAACGAGGATGGGGATTTCTCAGTGGCGTAAAAGTACTTCATGGAATATATATATCTCAGGGGCGTACCGTACATTTTAACAAATAAGCAACAAATCTCGGACATTTTTCCATTCAGGTCCATTTCCATATCGTTCAGTGCGAATATATCTCTGCGATACATAATAAAGTAAACCATAGGAATTACTACCACTTTTTAATAAATTCACACTTGTAGCGCATTCTTCTTCTTCTTCTTCCTCTTCTTCTTCCTCTTCCTCCTCCTCTTCTTCTTCTTCTTCTTCTTCTTTGAAGGGCGCGGGCTGGCCAATAAGTATTATAAAGTGTACTTTTATCATACCCTCTTTTCGAAACAACAGTCTAACAAGAATGCCTTCTAATCAAAGGCCAAACCGCCCGCTTCAAAAAAAGCAAATAGCAACAAAAATGCAAATATTTATTAAAACATGAAAAAATTACAAAAGTCTAGAAATTTGACCTTCAAATGACCTTGACCTATGTTTTGACCTTGACCTTGTATATTGCTCACAAATATTTGAACATAGAATATTGACAGATAACTGTCAAAACATGAACATTTTTTATTCCTGTGACCTTGAACTTGACCCAATGACCTTGGTACTCAAACTTGACCTAGAAATTTTAAAGATGTACCTCCATACCAAAATTGAAGTTTCTAGGTCAAGTGGTTCAAGAGTTATAGCCCGGACAGATAGACAGACAGACAGACGGACAGACACACACACACAGACACGACTGAAAACATTACCTTTCCGCATACGCGGGCGGTTAAAAAGCCTACATACGGAATGCTTTTAATGCCACTGACACATGCATTATCACACTTTGTCTTCAGATTTATACAGGAACGAGTCTTTTGCTGTTTAGCACAATAGGATAAGTTTTTCCTTCAATACCTCTTTAACAACTTTAACAGAAAATGTTGCATGGCGTGTGTGCGTGCTCACACACACGCACATCACACATAAAGTGCACAGACAATTTTTTTTTCAATTTTACATATTTCCTCAATAGCTGCTTAACAACAATAACTCATTTCATTCATGATTAACACACAGCGGACGGATTATCAGAACGTGGCAAATTAAAATTATTCACAATTCATTTAATGAAAGTTAACTGAGATATCGATGGTTGTGGACTCAACTACCAATCAAACACTGAAATAAGCATCAAATTCAGAGTAGCATTTAATGCTGCAATTACACATCAACAACATTTAGCCCCCTTTCGGTACCAACTATTTTGTGCAACAAACTGCGGCATATTTTTTTTACATATCTGTCGTATTTATTCGAATTGAAGCACCCTCTCTAATAGAAGCACCCCGTTTTTGAGGAGAAAATAAATTTTAAAAATTTTCCCAAAGTTTGGTCATTTATTGAGTTACAGTTTGCTGAAAATATCCTATGTGAAACATTTGGTCAACAAAAATGTCTTAGAATGTTTAATATTTCAGACTCATTGGCTCATAGACCATGTCCTCTTTACGTGCAGAATTGGTCCTCTGATCTTTTTCGAAGAGTCACCTCCTCAAAATCTGGTCTTAGCACTGGGTGCTTCTATTCGAATAAATACGGTATTTGTCAGTAAATTCACTGAACATTCTTTTCCTTATGTGAATTGGCAGTTGTGGTGAAGGGGTGACGACACTGTGACACTGATACACAAACGCTTCTTTTTTAATCTCCACTTATTTTAGACTGCCTCAGTGACTTTCCTTTACAGTAAACAATTTAACTAACTCCCTGCTACAAACAACATGTACAAAATCACACAACGAATTTGATTTTGCAGATTTGGCAAATGAATAGCAATGCGTTATGTTCGTATCCCTACAGTTGTCAAGTAAACAGTTTTCCTTGTAGCATCGCCTTATCCTCAGCAGCTTTGGCTTTTTCTAAATCTGCTATTACTTTCAGTTCTTTTTTAACTGCCTTTTCTAGGGTTTTGTCAAGTTCTACAACTTTTGCAAAGTCTTTCTTGGCCTCTTCTGGATTCCATGCTCCCACATGTCCCTTCGCTCTTCTAAATAACGCCTTCACATTATCTGAAAATTAGGAATTTCTCCTAAAGGTTTGTATTCTTATTTTTTTCTCACTGTTATACTGTCTGCACAAAAAAGAACAAGTGCATACCTCCCTTGAGCGACACCCTGTCTTAAACGATATATCTATTAACAGTTGAGTGACGCTCAAAAGATGTCCTACTGTACGATATCTTTGTGAAGCAACAGCTGGATGCTGCTCGGAGGTCCTACCGTCTACTTTGCGTATTCATCTTTACATTTTCTTTCTCAAGCCAAATTAGGCACTATATTCTCACTCACCCGGGTGCCTCTTTAGCACCTCTGACGTGTGCTCTATCACCTGGTAGTATTCCTCCGCGTACAGTTTACACTGTGAGTAGTTAAGGAGGAACGGTACCTTCATATCGTCCAATTTATTCCACTCTTCATCGTGTGGCTTTTCTCTGAAATATTTTGGTATTGTTAAGTTTCTTCTGACTCTTTTGTCAAGTTGTGCTGCATAATTTCAGTCAGGTAAACTATGAATTAAGCCTAATCATAGATAATTTTCATGGGATGAAAGTGCTCCTACTTTTTTAAATCTGTCCCGATTGTTCTATCCGAAACCACCTGTGTCAGGTTGTATATCAGTCTCCTGAATGGTCATCAATGTTTTATACCTATTTTTCTGACTACATTCTTTGCCCGCTTCGCTGGCCAGAAATGGTCCGACAAATTGACTTACCCTTTCTCTGCGTAACATATTTTGAGTTAATTGTCAAAACAATGACTGCAAGTGGAGGTGAAGACTGTAACATGTTAAGTCAATGAAGTCTTCGATGACACACGAAACAACCACACACAAACAGTTCCGTAAGATCAAACCGACTCAATTCCCAGGGCTTTATTAACATCACAAATAAATTTATTTTTAACCATGTTAAAGTGCAAAAGGGTGAAGCCTAATCCTTCTATCAAACTTCTTGCATAACTTCTGAGTGCATTCTTTGCATAACATCAAGGTTAACACAATTCTAACAGAAACCTACTTCAGCAGGAGGTTTTCTAGCAGCCCCAGCGCCTTGGCGTACTTCTCGGCGGCCTCTGAGTACTTTTTCTCGGCGAACAGTTTGTTGCCCTCGTCCTTCAGTCTCGGGATGGCGACTATCTGTTCGTCCTCGTCCATCGCCCACGAATCCTTCTCGTACTCCCCTGTCTGCTCAACCTGGGTCAGTTCTAACACACGAAAATATCATTTTTCGACCCATTTTAGGTACCAATTTTACACCTCGATAACAAGACTTAAAACTGTAGTTAGTTACAGTTAATTCTAATTGAAGAACACTGAATTTTAGACCTACTTCATACGAGCTAAAATTTCGTCACGTCCAACTACTCGATTAAATTTCAACTTAATTTTAGTCAGCTCACAAATGTCAATGCCAACTGACAAACACAAGACCAGAATGGCATCGCAAGTTGAGCACCTGATTTTTTCTGGATCAGTCTCCCTCGAAAGCAATTTTTTAGTGTATCTATTCAACTGGGAGCGATTTCTTATAAAACCAGTGGGCGCAAAACACAATGAGGTCCTGAATCCACCACAGGTGAGTACAAATCTAAATCTTTAACGCGGGGGCTGAAGGCTGATGAGGAAAGGCTGATAATTGGCTAGGTGCCAGCACAAGTACACTGAGGTACTCTACTCGTATGTCCTACACCACCAAAGTCACTTGGATTTACGGGCCCAGAGACAGACGGGATAAAAACTAGTTTCCTCACCGATAATGAACTCGAGGGGTTGCGGGTTTTTCACCAGTTCGTCCAGGTCAGGGTACCCAAGGCTCTTCTCGTCTTTCAACATCATCCCGCAGCAGTGGTGCTGCTGTTCCTCCAGCGGCTTATCCTCCCTCAGGGTACGCAGACTCTTAGACACCATGGGGTACGCTCCTAACAACTAAATGTAACGCAGAACCTGCTTTGAGTGGCACCTGTTTTGTACAACATTCTACCATTTCCGACAGCTTTACTGTTAATTTTATTCTAAATGTTCGTACGGCATTTTGCCTGAACAAGCTAGGGTATCGCTCAAAACAGATTCTTATGTTCATTTCGAAATAGTGAATCAATTTGATCCTACTTTCAGTAAGAGCTAGGTCGAGACTACGTCATTTGCTTTACAGCCCATTTCATAATTTGATAACTATTAAAGGGACTTTTTATTTTTTCAAATACTGATTACCACTGAAAACAAGGCTTACAGGAAGTTTTTAGTTTATTGAGAACCCCCTCACAGTAACGACCCCTAACCGCCTCACAGTAACGAGCTGACACCCCTAATCAGCAGATGTAACAATCAAAGATAATGAGCTCAAGTCATCAATTATCTTTGCTGAGCGCAGTTAGACTGTCAGGTTGCTTCTAGCATCTACATCGGCACCAAGGGTTAGTTTTCTGCCAGCAGAAATCCTATTCCTACCACCCAAGTAGCAAAAATTGGCCAAAAATCTAAATAATAACCCAATATCCCTATCTTATCAACATTAATCATGCTAACAGAAACTTAATTTCGTCATTTTCACTGTCTGTACCCATAATGCTTCATGTTACTGTTGTATTTTGTTTTGAACACTATATTTCCTGGCCTGGTTCAAATGCACTGGTCAAAATATGCTTACATGAGGTTCTATTGTGAATGAAGCCACTTCATTTGGCCTCATGGACTTTATACAAGTTTCCCAGACTTCGAGTTTAAACTTCTTGCCGAGGTACAACTCCATCTCACGAGGCTTCTTCCCTGGCGGTAGCAGTGAGCACAAAAGTTCGAATTTAATTTATAGTTTCTCTAATTCTTACCGACAATAAGTACTTTTCAACCTAGCTTGGATACTCGTTGTACAATAAGAAATTCCTTCTATTTTGACTCGTAACTTTTTTTAAAAAATTTATCAATCATACAAAAAAAATTAATTCTCACCATTTTTAACTTTTATTATATTTGATTATAGGTTGATATTCGTGTGTAAATGAGCTCACCCTTTCTACTGTCCTCCAGAACGGTATGTTCATCATCAGTTTTTCGTACCGTGTAGTGGAATTTAACCTGAACGTGTACATTACACAAATGTTAATCATACGATTACGCACATCCCTTTCATCATGCAACTTTACTGCTTTGACAGCTAAGTGATGAGTTTTTTTTAAGAACTATTTTTCGAACTGGAAGTTGCTCCATTCTAGCCTGCCAAAGGCCAGACTTTTTTATTTGTTTGATTATGTTTCCCACCTCTCCCAAAAATAATGAATTGTCAAAATAAATAAAAATAGGTCCAGATGGGCCTGAGCTCATTTGGCATTATCAAAAAACTATGATGATTTTAGTCACAGATTCACATGGAATTAAATAAAGTGCCTAAGATCAAATCTACAGATGTGATTTGTGAAAAAAACACAAATATGGCTGCCAAACTGGAAATATAGGTAGCAGCAATATAATTTTATAAGGCATTAAGAGTGTATCTAGATACATAGGACTGCCATATATGAAGTCTGTATCTTCAACTGCAAGTCCAGGAGTAAGGTTCAAAGAAAAACACAAATATGGCTGCCAATTTGAGAATAATGTTCACAACAGCATAATGTTTGCTAGGCTTTGAGATGGTACACAGGTGCATATCTGTTTAAAATATGAAGTCTCTATGATCAATAGTGTGCTCAGGATGAGTGTGCACAGACAACAACAACGACAAAGGACAATTCATGTTTCCATAGGCTCTTCGGCAATTATGCCGAATGCGCCAAAAACCCAAAAATTTGAATTAAAAAAGTCTGGCCTAACAGCAGAGTCAGTGCGTTTCCTTCGGAATTGTATGTACTCGAGACAATTACATCAAGATCTTTCTACAACCTGCCAATTTGTGCAATCTCTATCGTCTACCCTTTTCAGTGCATAAAAATTAAAAACGCTCGGACATTTAATTGTGATGCATAAATACCAGAGAAAGTGTCCAGTATTTAACGGCCAATAATCATCGTATGTCTCCTATACAGATGTCATTAAGTGCCGACCACCGACCAAATGGTCGGCAACTTTTAGGACTTTGGTCGGCAACTTTCTCAGAAACAAGTATTTGATTATGAAAATGAAAATGACATTTTTTGCAATTGAAAGAAGAAATATGTTTTGTCAAATATTATTTGAAATGGGTAATCTAAAAGGTGGGAGAATGCTTCATTGAGCATCTAAAGTCCTTTAACTACTCAGGTGTGCCCCACGGTCATGGTCGGCAACTACTCGCTTTTGGTCGGCAACTCAGAAAGATAATGACATCTGTGACTCCTATATCAACATTTAAATCACATAACATGATAACAACTTTATAAGTCGCAGACTGCCGTACCTTTGTGCCGTGCCCATAGTTAGTTACGTCTCCCCTCCCAGCGTGCAATACCTTCTTGTGAATACCGATGTTTGGGTCTTTCTCAAAGTTCATAACGACCGTCGGATCAGCCATGCTGGTGCTGCACCTGAAATACCAACACCGCGATATGGACTGGCAAACTATCAGTTGACATCATTCACTATAAACACAACAATTGTTTTCAAACCCCCTCTTCCAATACATTTATCTTCGACTAGCCCTTGGCCCCATTGGCCGTAAAATCTTGTAAGTGTTCATTCGAATGGAGAATAACGAAAATAGCTGTAATTCTTGTCTATTTTCTTTTTCTCTTCATCATACATCCACACACTAGGCCTTGCTTTCCACTTTGTGAATTACAATTTACTGACTGACTGCCATATTTAAAATGACAATGCAGATTCCTATGGACGGACCTTTTCTACATTTGTAACTCATTTTGGAAAACAGCGAAAATTCATATTTCTTACTATGACAAAAAAATATATTGTTCAATATAACTGTTCATTCTTGCCCACCCCAAGGGACCACCTTGGATCCCAAAAGAAGATAAACTGTAAACGTCAACGAAAGTTTACTAGTTACTTAGTAAAAGAGCAATATGATTTCCATTTTACAAGAACGTGCATGTAGTGAAACCTGTCATCTACGACCTCTAATGCTAATTTTTATCGTTAACGATAAAAAGTCGTGGATTCATCTAATTTCAACCTTATTAAGTCACTTTATGTAGGTTGGGAAAAGGTGGTCGTACAAGTTTATTTTGGGTTTTTCGTGGGAAGAACAATTCTGTCCATTTAACATTGCAGATTTAAATTTAGAACGTAACAAGAAGTTACGACAGCGCATGTACACTACAGCCTTCTTAATATTCAGAATCAGTTAAAGTGTCTATACATTTATAACCTGATCACTGATTTTGTGCAAGTTTACAATAATCACACAGTTCGTTATTGCAGACAGTTAGGATAACAAATAAATGTACAGTGGAACCTGCTTTGAGGGGCCACCCTTAATCATCATGTAAATTGGCCGTAAATGATAGGTGGCCTCACAAAGCAGTGATGAGTTTAATGATTTACCTACAAGAAAATTTAAGAAAAAGAAACTACACATGGGCTGTAAATGCCAGGTGGCCGCACAAAGCAGTGGCTTGTTAAAGCAGGTTTTACTGTACAAATATTGTAACAAGAATGCAAATAGTAACTAAAATGCAAATAGTTATTCAAACATGAAAAAATTCTAAAAATCTAGAAAGTTGACCTTCAAATGACCTTGACCTACATTTTGACCTTGGCCCCATTTACTTGTCTCAAACATCATAACACATGATATTAGCAGACAACACCAAATTTTTTTTACAAATTTTTCATTGCTGTGACCTTGAACTTGACCCAATGACCTTGATACTCAAACTTGACCTAGATATTATGAAGATGTACCATCTTACTAAAAATGAAGTTTCTAGGTCAAACAGTTCCAAAGTTATAGCCCAGACAGACACACACACAGACACACACATACACACACAGACAGACACGACTGAAAACATTACCTTCCCGCATACGCGGGCGGTAATGAGAGAAAGCTGGATAAATAAGACATTCAGGCTGTGTCTGTCTTCGGGAAAAATAATGCCTCAGTCAACCAGTTGACATAGACTAACATAGATTAACATATTTAATTAGTTGCTTACTTTTTGTCTGAAGAAGATACTACCGTTTTATGAAATAAATAGACATCTGTATAATCTAGATTTTATTTTCCTTGTTAGATGTATTTCTGTAAAAAATATTCAGATGTCTAGATTTACCTGGATTAGATGAGATTGGATTATTTAGATACAGAAAAACGCTGGACAGAACCACGCCCGTTTATTCCTTCCTTTGTACGTTAAACGCTTTTTTCCTATCGTCGCGTAAAAACGTTTTTTCCACGTGCAGGAAGCTGACGGTTGATGCGCATACATTTTTAAAATGCACGCTGATGAAAATCGATAAAACATAAATTTACAGCATTACTCTCGCGTAATGAAAATTTCAAGTGGTGGCATTTCTTTCTAATTTTCAGTCCGCGCATATACTGCTTCTACATTTTTTACTAATTATTTTCACCTTGTGGCGCGAACATTTACACCACTCTTGCACTCCCTACAACTCAATTAAGTTTTGAATTTCATATTTAATTTCCTTTTACATTTTTTCCTGAATATAAAAATGGCCGCGCCTAACATCGCTTTGACCGGAGACCAGTCTGGACATTCTGATTACCAGATTCTCGCAGGATCCCGGCGAAAACACCGCTCTGAAAATTAGAAAGAAACGTTACCTGTGATATACACAGATGTACTCCCCGTTGTAACTATTGCATTAAATAACTGCCTATTGAATGCTTTACTTTCGAGAGATTAAGTGGTCTATTTCAGGACTATCTACACGATTTTGTGTGATAGGCTCATGGATTGTGATATTGGCTCATATAGTAGCAAAGCACGTTTAAGCAGGCGAAAGAGGCAGCACCGTCTAGCTATGTTTTCGCTCAAAATGACCACCCTTTCGTCCTGTACCGCACGGGCGTTTCTGGAGTGGTACACGTTTTAAACCAAGAGTTGGTCTCAGGGCTGCATTTTACTCAATCCATATTGACAATTGGTAGTAATGTTAAAGCTGATAGTTAATATCGATTAAGAAGTCATATGATGAGCATTTCATAGATATAATAATCAAATACATTGGAAGGCGAGCTTGCCGTATACACGCTTGTACAGAGTGCGCTCCTATTGCAGGTGAGAGATCCGCCCTAGATTAAAAACCCGTGGGGAATGTCACACAAAGTTCAAAACTGGGTAATGAGTGGCCATACAAGTGGACCATGGTCCAACAAAATTGTAAAACAAAGAAATAAATAAATCAATAGACCCATTAAAACAGCAATTGGCATGAAAAATATAATACATTATGGTTTATTGTAAAGTGACAAACACTTCAAACGTGTTAGACCCGCGGCTAGCTCGTGTTACACTAGGAACAATAGTAATGATGATTATTTAGTGATGAACAAGGACGTTACAACGATAGTTTTAACTCATAACATTGGCGGATCCAGGATTTCCCGTAGGGGGGGCGCCCGGCCCGTAGGGGGGCGCCAATCCAATTTTTCACCTATTTTCGCCCAAAAATCGAGAAAAACTGCATGAAAATGAAGAAATTTTGGGCCGTAGGAGGGGGGCGCGCGTGGTTGCTCAGTGCTCCAAATGTCCGTACAATTCCATTAATAGATGACCAATACAATGATGTTCTGAAAAGGATAAAACATCAAAGAAACATACATATTGACCTTTACACACAGGTTGAATATCATTGTGACACGCCTAGTGACCCATTATCCGTTTTTAGCCATTTATCCTGGAAACTGTTCAACAACAAAAAGCTCCAGGAAACAATAGATGAAAAGTATCATGAACAAATTATTCAGGAAATGGGATTTTTTATTGTTATTGGTTTATAAAGGCAATAAATATAATACAATAGATCACATGTTAGAGGGAAGCGAGAATTCACAGGTTGCAGGATGTAAATCTCGTAATGATGCGAGAGCCTTATGTAAATCCATAATGACAACCGGAAATTCCATTGACACAATGTTAAAAATGGCAAAAAATGTAATTTTATTTGCATTGCTGCAAATGGGAACTTATGGACCAAATATCCCTTATATCTCATTAGTGGATCGACGGGGGTGCCAGAGGTGTGCACCTCCCCCACCCCTCCCCCTGTACAGCCCAAAATTTCTTCATTTTCATGCAGTTTTTGGCAATTTTTACATAAAAAGTGGGTAAAAATTGGGGTGCTCAAAGGTTGGCACCCCCCTACAAGAAATCCTGGATCTACCAGTGCATCTCTCCTTATTTCTATAAAATGGAGACAAGAATACATAAAATGAATAATTAAGCTTCTATTCTTGACCTTATTTTCAGAAATAATCACATCACTTTAATACAAATTGGTCCAAAAGTTTAACATTGTGTCATTATGTATTTGCTTAAGACTGTTGCGTCATTACGAGATTGACATCATACACCCTGATTCAGCATTCAGCTTCAACGGACATTATAGTTAAATGTCCTAACGTATAATTTCCATGGGTTTTTGTTTTAAAAGAATAGTCACTGTATTAGCTTCGTGTTCTTTGTTGAAATCAATCAAGTAAAAGTATCAATGTTAAAAATTTACTGAGTGTAGTTCCATTGTCGCTGAGCAACAGGCAGCTAAGTGATGAGTTTGTTCCATTTTGACGCAATATTAACACTTGACCACTTACTGAGCGTGTACAAATTATGACGTCACTTCATTTACTTGCAATTGTTTGACGGCATTTGGTGCTGACGTCATGGTTTATGTTCTGTTAGTACTATACTTGGACCTGCTCCTCCAAAGGTAGTATTTGAGCCTAAAACAAGTTTTTAATTTCTACTCGAACAATTTTCTCTTGTGAGTTTCAATGTTCATTACTGTCACAGAAATTTAAACAAAAAACACAAAAACAGTTTGAACCTGGAACTAATTCATGTGAACAGGAGCGCCAGGAGTGGCATTAAACTTGTATCAGACTTTCCCACATGTGTCCCCTTTTAGAAAAACCAAAACAGTCTGCACAACAATCAATGTGGTTGTCATGTACATTGGATAATAAAACCATAAATAGCCTCAATGTATTATTTGCACTGCTATCTACATCTGTATTATCTGCAATGTTATCTATCCTTTTCCAACCACAACTTATATGTGCATAACACATGATTTACAACTTGCATAATTTGCTTGTAAATTAGATAAATCACATTGATTGGTGACAAATAGCAGCAACAAATACTGTCATTAATTTTGAAGTATGTTTATTTATTTATCATTTTACTTTTGCTTAAATTACAAAATTCTGATGGAAATATCAACCTCATATACCTTTACGTTTTAATGTCAAATAAATATCAAATTTAAATATGAAGTTCATCTGTTTTTTTAGGCAAGCCAGTAGAGGTTTTTCCAAATTCATGCCCTGCCTAATCTGCCTAATTTAGGCTAATTTCATTTCCTATTTCTAGTTACTAATGTAATTTTTGAATATTTCACTTTGACTAGAAATAATAAATATAATGTTGATTGATATTTACTGATATAAAGATTATCAATAATTTGTTTGTTATCAAAATTTTGATATACACAAAACTAGTTAGGTCTAGATTTCAAGAAATAGTTTATTATCAATATTATGGCCATTAAATTAGCCTAAATTAGCCTAATTTAGGCAGGGAAA
>JBCAUI010518068.1:0-12072 GCA_038406195.1 Haplosyllis anthogorgicola | reverse complement strand
CAGTGAGATACTGTCGAAAAGTACTTACTTCACGCAAGTAATACATTATCGGATTGACATGAATTCTTCTACAAATCTGAGGTTTGTTCTCCCTTCAGTGTTTTGGTTGCCTGCCCGTAAAAAGGCAATAATACAATGCAAACACACTGGCTTAACCTTAAGTTAATTTCACTTTTAAGCAGTTTTGTTTGGAGTTTTGCCAGGGAAACAGCTATTGAGAAGAGCTCATCATTACAAGGCTTACTGCTCAGTCGAGATCAGAAGACATTAAGCTGACATGAAGAGCTTTACCCCACTGTCACTGATATGAACATCTTTCTCTTTCTAGATGACACACATCGATTTTACATTTGCACAAGATGACAGTCAATTTGCTAAGGCTTGTAAGTCCCAATGAAGATTGTGGTCCTGAATGCGTGGTATTAAGCTTGCATGTATAAACAGATCACGGAATAATTTGCGAATGAAATTAATTCTTCCAAGAAGTGAATACTTCTCCGTTGTGGGTATATTTATAAGCTAGATATGCATATCTAGGTGTAGTAAGGATGAGCAAAAAGGCCTGCAGGTGCTGTGACAGTGGGTGTAACTGCAAGTGCAGGTGACACTAAGCTGACAGAAGGGGCATTTACAGATTTGCATTACCTCAATGATAGCATCCATCCCCTTTTGGACCAGACACATTGATTTTACATTTTCAAAAATGACATTCAATTTGTTTTGGTTCACATACATTTCAGAAAAGCAATAATGCAAGATTCCAATATTTCTTTTTGTGCCAACTGAATGAAAAAAACACACACTTAAAGAACTTGGAAAATTAACTTGATATGTAAGCTCTTGATTTTAAGAGTGAAATAAATAATTGATATGATTTAGTGGATGGTTTCAGCTACGGGCTCAAGTCAGGCACTGATAGCCCAATTTACAATCCAAAGCGTGGGAGAGAAGCAAATCTATATGCTCAGGCACTTTATTGAATTTTGATTTCACATCCTCCGCAAATATTATCTTCAAATCTCATACAAGGATATGGATCCTTTCTATTGTAGTCACCGCTGTAGCTATTTTTATACCACATTTATGCGACATTTTGAGAGGTTCTGTAAACGAAAACCATGGGTGTTGAATGAAAGGGAAACATCTGCCATACACACACCATTAGGATTATATATATACGTTTTCAAAAAAAAAAGGAAATACCATCGTGTATTTTCAATTCGTTTTGGTATAAGGTGAAAGATCGCGGGAATTTGTATTTCGGAAGGCAATAGGATTCACATCTATCCCTACAGATGTATAAGTGGCCAAAGTGCGATAATGAAAGCTTCGCCTTGATATGGGCAAGGGATGAAAGCTGCTTTTTAATCCGATGTCTGAATGCCACAGAAAGATTCGGTGACAATAAGCTGATAAAGGCGATTTACAACACGGGCACTGATATGGCCCGTGATCTTCACGCTGTACAACAAATACACTGATTTCCCATTTCAACTCGACTACTTTTTATAAACCTCGAGCTTTTAGCCAGGGATGGTTTTGCCTCGATGGTCCACATCATCATTTAGAACTTTTTCTCTTATTTGTTTAGATGTAACTGAGCCACCTGCTACATGGAGCTTTGATAGGTGTATCTATTGTCTGTTCCATCAGTTTAACATAGGTGTGCCGAAAGAGATATATTTTACTATCAGTGTTACTGAAACTTTAAACTTAACTAGATATAACAAATTAATTCCGATTTAGATATAGTCTATGTACAGTATGCCACATGTAAACGTCCAATATAGCTACATATCAATCAGACAACCAAGCTGTTACCTCTAGCTGTATAAATGTGGCATTTCAATTGCTATGGCATTTGTAACTTTTGATCATTTGTGTCATAAAAATAGCCAGCTCATATCAGCAGCCAGCATCTCCAAGAATTGTTGCGTACTTAATTCATTAAGTATTCATTAAGTTTATGTTGACATTTCTCCAATGCAGCACACAGTCCTCAACAAGCCACCATCCTCATAATTGCCTCTTTAGCGTCATTTTCTATTATAACTTTTAAGTGATGATTGGTTTGACATTTAACTTTGACTTACGAAGCAGCAATTTTTGCGTAATGGTCGAATCCATTACGTCCTACACAGTTGCATTGTGTTTATTGTCACAAAAGTAGAATAATCCTGGAGTAGAGGCCGTCAGTTTACAGACTGGAAGGACAACCACCTTTCCTATCCAGTTAACGACCTCGAAAAGTATTCTATTGCTTTAAATGCAAACTAAAGAACATGTGAATATGAGAATATGAAGCTCTATCCACCTAGTTGTCGATGGAAAAGACCTAAACAAACGTACCTAACTGAACACATTATCCTCGGTGCAAAGAACAACTGGACCTAAACATTGTTCACCGGGCAATGTCCGGGTGAAAGTTGAAAGATCAAGATTTGATCAGTAAGCTCTCATCTATTGCAATAATATCAAGGTCAAATTTACCACAACACAATGGCTCACAGATAGCTCTCCTTTATCGCATCAGCATTGTTTACATGATACTTTATTGTATACATTATTTTTTGTGTAATCTCTTTATTATCTGCTACTGTCTAATTCTCCATTCAAAGATTACTTTATAATTTTACATAGGGGCTAATAACTGACAGCGATAGGCGCTGCTCAAGGGATAGTTCAGAAAGCACTTGTTCACTAGTGGCTGGTGTGACCTGATTCTATTCCAATAAATGGGAAGCCAGAAAATTATAGCAAGTGGAATGAAATAGAGCTTCAAAAAAGAAGTGAGATCTTGACAGGCTCACTATGAGTATTATTACTTCCAAAACAGGAAAGGCAGGAAGCCATAAAGTCTAAACCACTTTAGCTTTCTACCCAGCAACAGTTCCATTTCCCTGCTATTTTTCAATATATATAGCAGAATTACCGACATCCCGCCGACACAGGTTATGTGTTGCATTTATCATTTTAAAATGATTTATATTTAAAAATGCATAGACTATGGTCTATATGAATCAAAATTACCTGTTGTTAAGGCAATAGTTCCCGTGGCGATGAACTTATTACCCCTGCAGTCTAATTCCTCAGTGAACATGTAATTAGCCAGTTAATTATCACCTTGTCGCAATGGTGACACTTATAATTTAGAACTAAGCATGTGACAAAAAGTTATTCTATACAAAAATGAATATTGCACGAGTATGCATATGTATTTTGTTCCACTTAGATACCAATTATCACTAATGATAAGGCTCAAAATGTGAAATATCCCAGGTGCACGTGTTTTGTTCTCACACATTCTAGATAAATGTATCCTGTGTCTATCTATACCTATAGCATATTGATTTTGTTACTTTAGCTTATTAATTACTGCCGGTTGTCAATACGAGATTTTGACAAATCTTCTATTAATGGAAGCCTAATCTTTATCAAAATGTCCATTTCAAAGAGTAATGATTTGAAAATACGTACCAGCTACATATATGTTGATGGATAAATCCATTTGATTGGCCTCATTTGCTTTGACAATGTGGCAGAAATACAATAGGCCATTTTGAGGCATGTGTAAAGTAAATATTTATAGGCTGTCAGGCCAAGCTCCCAGTCACTGTTGATCAGCTGTTACATTCCTACTTAGCTGATGTTTGTACTGAAGTCGTACACTACAGTTTGACTGCATGTTGGCGCATACGTACTTTTTTCTACAACTACATATTGAAATAATATTTGTTGGCTCAATAAATGTGAAAGAATGGATTATGAGGTTATTGGTGACCAATATTTAAATCCCAGTCGCATTTGTATCGTTGGGAAACGCTGAGCTATGACAGAGTGTCACTTGTAAGATCACTGATTAGAAATTGAGCGAAGGACAGAACAACAAGAACACGATTTACTTTGTGTCATTTCCCAGGGACGGTAACAGCAGTTTCTGTTTATATGAAATCTAAAATGCATTCCTTACATATTACATAGTTCAATAAATAAAATTGTCTACATGAGATTTCTCCTATCGAAGATATATAATCTGCCGCCAAGCATATTGAAACCCGCAGAAAGCTATACTGTAGTAATCTAAGTGTGCTGATAAGTTTGTGTCGCGTTTTATCTAGTCAGACTGTAACATGGCTTTACCATTGACATTCTACAGATGGTACACAAATTGATGTTGAGCAACGTTACCTAAAATGCACAGAAGATTATTATCAAATCTGGCTGGCTTTATATATAGGACCCACCGTAATCTAGTTAGAATTCTATTTGCCTATTGGCTTTATATGATATTGCCCTGTCGCTGCCATGTTCAATAAACGTTATTATGTCACCCGTCTTACGTAATGTATCTCTGAGCAGCTCTGTTTGAAGTAATTAATACCCTGGGACATACTTCTTTTACATATTCATTTTCCATTTCTGATGGAATTGCTCAAATTAAATTAACTTGCCATTTGTTTCTTCTTTGCTAAAATGTAGTTCTCTGTGAAGATGTCATTCTATCCACTTTTGAAAGAACCTCCTTCGCGAAGAGAGATGCATTCAAAACAAATTACAAGCTCATTATTCCCCATTGGGGGGAAAGAAATTATTTCCTATGATACGTAATTTGATAGTGTGGTAAATTGCCTTAAAAACTGTAAAGTCGCATTACGCAGGCCTACGCCAAATCCATCATATCCATCTTTGTTGAACACCATAATAACACCATACGGGAAATGTAAGAGATGAAAAAGGGATTTGCGACACTTACCTCGGGTGAATGTACTCATCTTTGATTAGAAAACATCGATACAGTATTGGGATAAATACAAGGTACACATACATCAAGCAGGTTTATATCATTCAATACGGCTTTCATAAAAAAAATCATTTGTACACTCGCGTAGGCAGTGTCTTATTGAGGACGAAAATAACCTCGTATTAGTTACATGTAGATATAGTTAGAAAAGAAGTTATTTGTCAAATGAAAAGAATAAATAATGTAAAGTACCTCCGGAACAATTGTTCCCTGTAAGTAACAATCTTCCGTCTTTTCTTAATTAGGTGAATACTGAACACATTCGTCTGTAGAAGGCAGCTGCACTCTTGTTAGTTTATCGCGCATGCGTCGATAGACTTCTGTTAGATGGGAAAGGTTAGGGTGCATGGCTGTGAACTCTGTTCAAACTTGTTTACTCTTCCAGCGATAGACTCCTTAGCCGCCAGGATAATTCTAGTTACTTGAAACCCGTATATGGACTTTTTATCAACATAGCCAAAATACGAACCAACAAAAGCCAGTGGAAGGCAAATAGATATATGGAGTTACTATAAAAACATTGACCAATAACATCATCAAATTAGCTAATGTTTCATAACTTGTCACGGGCACTAACCCTCAGGCTACACTCAGTGCATGTCAACGCAAAAATAATTTCGCCGCAGCAAATTTGACAAGTCCGAAGTACCTCGAGCTAATTTGTAGAAACTTGTTACGGCTATTAAATTACAGGCAAAATCATCAACTTGCAACCATTGTCTATCTCATATAAAAACGACATGATGAATGAAAAAAGCAGCATCCAGACAATAGTGCTTCTAGGTGTAATATATACAGGTTAATAGATCTAATATGAGATATCACGAAGAAATGACTTAAATAAAACAGACAACATATGCAAACGCCTAGGAGACCGTGTGTGGAATACAGACTTAGTACTTACCCCTGTCATTTTTCTTCTGGGCTCAATTTAATTCCGACTGCTATATAATTGTTTTGTCTGTACTCGTCTCGTATTATTAAACAATAGGTCATAAAATACCCCAACAGTTTATGACAGAATTGCATATAGTGTAACTGTGTGTGAGAATGAATGAAATGTTGTCTGCCCTAACACTTATTACAAATGTTTGCTGAACATGTAGATCCGATCAACCTGTTACATCTAAAGCATTTGTGACATTGTATGTGGTAGATCTACAGCCGTACCTGAGCCGAAATAATTTACGTATCAATTTTCCTCTACTCAGTTCGCCCCTTCTGTACACTCACATTTACCTAATGATTAAAAATCATGCAAATCACAGATAAAGATGTTAATAGTTTAATGTGACATCGGCTCAGGTTTTAAACGTGATGAGTATCCGATTCAGTCCCACTTGTGTCGTCAAATAAATATATATAATGTTTCACTGTCGTGCTAGGCTCAAGTTTGTAAGCAGCCTTTCGTGAGTGCGGACTTGATTTGCTAATTTAGAACCATTAAGGGGAAGTCAGAAACTGACACAGTTTTTAAAGTATATTTTCGTGCATCTTTCCATCACATTTATTAATAATATCTCTGTGATGATGTATGTTGACCCAACTCGTGAACTGTTTGGCTTGATGTTAGTTGAGATATATGACTGGTGAGGAACTAGGCTTTAATATCCATTACTTTCATTAGATTGATGTTATGTAGAGTTCATCTGAAGCAGCTAATATCAGATGCTAATAGATACCGTTAATAATGTGGCAATAGTAGGTTACAGGTTGAACAACATCTCTTTAACTGCTGCTGTTGTAACAACCCCGGAAGGCGAAGGTTTGTCGTTATTTCCAACGGTAGAATAAAGTTGTCGGCGACAGAGGTGTTTGATTATCTCATATCAGACTGTTAGTAAAAGCAGCAAGTGGATCGTGTTTGGACGCTAGTTGATCAGGTTACTGTGAAGTGGATGCTACCAGGCAATCCTCTATGATCCAGTGGCTGATGTTGACAGAACAATGCCTGCTGAAGGATGCTCCGGTCCTGAGAGAGTGACCCTTCGCGTCAAACTCGATGAAAGTGATCACGTACCGAACACCACCTTTCAAGCCAATCTGTCTTGGACAGCATTAGTTTGATCAGTCGTCGCGTCCCAAAGCCATTCTGTGTTTGACATTAGTATTTGTTAGCTTTATCCCCAAGTGGGCTTAACTCCCTGCTCTTGTACTGTCAGATCCCTTCTGCCTGGAGTTGCAAGTGTTGGTCCCAGAACAGCCACATTGCAGGTGCCTCAGCTGAGCAGCGGCGGCAACAAGTGATCTGTCAAAGGCAGTGGAGCCAGCTTTACAGGCAGTGAGTCCCCTGATTCAGCCAGCTTCACAAAGAAACATTCATTCACAGGCAGACAGAGTCCCCACCACTGGCTTTAGTCAGTTACTCATTATTGCCACAGCCTCATCCGAAAGCCTTTCTACATCCATCCAATCTTCATTAGGACTCCTGCCACTTCATCAATTGCTTTTAGATGACACATGCACAGCTAAACCACTTTCTCATTGATAGGCATGTAGAGAGACACACTCACAGATCCTCTCATTCAAGATGAAACGCGACCAGAAGACAGAGAGAAATTATTCCCTTACCTGTTGCTTGTATCCAGAACGCAATCCAGAATGACCTGTTGTCGCTCTATCCACTCTCTATTGATTTAGATTAAGGCAGGCCACCAACAAGAGAAAGATGGTTTACGCTTGGCAAACAGGCTGAAAGTAGCGTCTGAACGCTACAACTCACACTTTGTGAATGAATGAAAGCTACAATTCATCGGCTGGTAAAACCAGCCTACTTTTTCGCCGAGTGCGAGAGTAATTTCCATACAATAACTGTGGCCTTCTATTATTTTAATTATTAATAATTCATTGGGCCTTTCATGTGTGGGCCAATGATAACGGGGCCTCGTATGACGTCATTCGGAGTTGTAGGTGATCCCCATCACCAATGCCGTAGGAGACGTGGGTTGTTGCAGATTAATGGCAAAACACACCGGTTTTCTCATTATCTATGTCGGAGACTAAGCTTCCAATGGCTTTGTTGACCCAGCTGTTTGCTGCTGGCAGGTATACCATCAACAGGGATACAGTGTGCAAATGAAAGGCCAAATGAAAATCAATTTACTGCCACTCGGCCTATTTCTGATCTATTTCAGTGAATGAGAAATAAATACCCATAAATCGACTGATTATCCCCTGACCTTATCTACTTTGCCTCAATTTTCGAGTACCAAAGAAAGCTAGATAAGCCCCAGACTACATTATTTCCCGCCTTTGGAATAGCAGTTTGTGCCAATAGGCCTCAATTAGAGTTTGCCTGTAGCAGCAAATGGCCTTCTGTTCTTAAAGGTTTTAGATCAAGTTCCCTTTCACGGTGAAAGGCTTCGACAGGAAATTCAACACAGCTTTATCCCGTATTTGCTAAAACAGAAACAGCTCTAGATCCCCCCAAGGAAAACAGGACAAAAACCCAAGGTGTCGCTGCAAGTGCTAATAGTACCGGTAAAAGTAGAATCACAGACAAGCCACTTAGATAGTAGATACCTTTTAAGGTACAACTTGAAATAAGCAATTGCTATTTACGGCAACGAATTTGCGTCAGTGATAGAGAAAACTTGAATGGCTGGGACACGAGAGCTTGGTGCGCGGGTGTCACAGTTTCACTCGAGTCCAGCTTCAGCATTCAGGCCTTTAAGATCGAGTGGGCGGTGCACGCTTTGGGAAAGCTCGTTTCCTGGCTCTGAGTGGAAGGGCTCGTAGCAAAGCACGCACTGGAACATATATTGTCAAGCCTGCAGCCGCAGAGGGCCTACAGCAGAGAGCGGAATGACGTGGGCATCTGTGACACTCCATATCCGCCTTTTATGCGCAATTTCTTCATTTGAAATAGTGTAGTGTTATGTAACACTATTGCCTATCCATGGAAGCGCACGAACTTATAAATCTCTATCAAAGCTGGTGACTCCATTATGGACTCCGTAAAGCCCCAAGAGTGATGACTTATAATACACGCACGCTACCTGATTAGCTTCTTCGTAAAATGATCCCGTACTCCTTTTATTGCAAGTGACAGTGCCCTAAAAGGGAAAATCTAAATACAGGTCTCTTTGTACAGCCCATAAATTGATCTGGATTGACGGAAATGTATGTTTTTCATACACTCGATCTGGGTAGGGATGCTTGTATGAAAGTATTTGATCATTCCATGGATGTTGCCAGCGATTAGACCACATAAAAGTTGGCAGCGTTTGCTTTTGCTCTTAGTCGACGTCAGTTCTGTGATAAAAATCCACCGAAGCACTGTAAAAGAATCACAAGAACTTGTACCAAGGGACTGTTATTGTATGTAGAGAGAAAACCACGGGTAAAGACTGCGTGTAAAGCAGAAAGCATAGATTTATTGGCAAACAAGGTGCGCTGTCTCATTCATTTTGTCACAGAGCTGATTGAAATGGAAGGACTGTGCGTGCGGAATACTCGACTCACACATGTTACAATAGCTACAACATTGTGTCATAAATATTGCTTCTATGAGGGCTTGTCTCAGGTCAACAGAGGCACAATGCTCACACACAACCATCGTCATTTCTTCGTTAACACGGCATAATGGCATTGTAAAGGCGATCTAACTTCTATATTGACCCAATTAGCTAGGCGATCAGAATACTCGATGCAGTTAGGGAGCCCAACAGGCTGACTGCCCCCCGTTCGCCTTTTGTATTGGGCTTTCTGCCTGTAGTAACTTGACCAACGAGGCAATGTCCAGCTCATTTCAGGGAGCTGTAGAGCTGCCTGTACTGTACATTTTATGGTCTGTAACCGTAGTAATCTGAGCTATACATCATTACTGATCTCCCGGAATGGCTGAGATTATCCCACACCGTGGTCAACCAGCCTGCCAATATTCAACCATTACGATCAATGCTCATTTCACACTACAGAAAACCATGATCAAAGAAGACGAGCTGTCAAACTAAAATAGCTGCTTCCGCCCTTTTTAACAGAGGTCTCCCAAGAGGAAACTATCACTTTCCTGGAGAATTAAGTCCATTCATCTTGCAACGTCAGCACTGCTGCGTTGAAAAAAAAAGGAACCAATCGTAACAACAGAAATGCCGACGAAAAGTCACTTTTATCGTGTATCTCTTACGTCTAATTCCTTTGCCCTTGAACTTGGAGGCGGTATTTGATTAATACGGCTGCATTATTGTTTTGTGCCAAATGGTGACAATTGTTCATGCCAAACCAAATAATAAAATATTGTTCAAACCAAGGGGAAGTTAAATTGAAGCAGTTTAGTAATGTGAAAGTAGAATAATCAATTTTCTGCATGTTTGTACAACCTTTGACAATAAAAAAGCCCAGCCGTAGGCATCTTTAGCGACGTGGGCATCAGCTTAAACTTGACACATGTATACCATTGATTAATAGTTAGCTGTTTTGTTGTCTTAAAGTTGTCACTAAAAGTGCGACAGATTCATACTATGGAGGCGGCCTTCCTATGTCTTCCATGTCAAGGTTGCGCACTGTGCCAAGACATATCTTACTTAATAGACTTCTTAATGGAGATTGTGTTACTTTTCTTAATAAGATTAATCTTCCTATGATGCTATTTAGTATTGCATTCCACATGGGATTTCAATTAACCTCACCGCCATGTGTCTCGTTGTTGGCTTTCATACAGGACATTTTTGTAAAGCAAAATTCTAAATTCAACTTAACTTTGCATGGCGACAATACAGTCCTAATCATTGGCGGATCTAGGGGGCGCTGCTGGCACGCGCCCGCCCCCCCCAACGGCCCAAATTTTCTTCGTTTTCATGCATTTTCCGCTAAATTTTGGGCGAAAATAGGGGTGGCGGCCCCCCAACGGGCCGAGCGCCCCCCAACGGCAAATCCTGGATCTGCCCCTGCTAATGGATATGTGTTATCAATTCATGTAAGAGAAATAGTACCATGCGATCTAAAAAGGAAACTTTTAACACATTTCCTGTACAAAAGGAAATTAAATTGCCTCCTTTGTGCATGCATGCAGAATTTACTACAAACGGATTACGGGAGTGATGGCAACCAGAAGTCGAGTGAAGCCTATCTTTTAGTCAATTCCACGTAGCTTCACTTTACAGCTTAAACATATCAACAGGAGGTAATAACACCTGCTTGTTTCCATTTTAGGAATTTCCTAATCTGTAGCCAATTATAGTCTTCATTAATGCGACAGACTTAATGTCAGTCTGATAATGGCAAGGTAATTTATTCCTGTGTGGACTATCTACAGCTGAGTTTATTTACATTAGACCACAGCGATATGAGGCAGTCAACGGTAAAGGGCATTTAATTCATGAATCTCATATCACTATCATTTGTCTTACGTTTACAGATCTATGTGTCTCGAGCATTCAAGATTCAAAGAGTGTATTCACATCTTTGATTCACATTGTAATATACGATGTAAATATATACTCCAAAATATATTGATTTTGATAACATAATTTTTTAAAAAAAATTATGCCTTTTCTCACATATATGTTAATGACTTACATGTATTTATAGTGACATCTTATATCGTTACGAAATTTTGACCAATTAATTCCATCGATACAAAGACTAGGCATGAAATGATAATGTGCACAGAGGTGGTTGCTCCTTCAAAGTATGAAGGTACAGTCTGTTATCAGAACAAAATATGTCTTTACTGTACAATTTCATTGACTGCCGAAGTGACTTTACCTCATTTATCCACTGTGATGCATTAAAGGCAATCTGTATTTTTGCCTTTGCAGTGCCACATGTTTTACGAGCAGTGCAGGAAAACCTCTGCACGCCTTTTCACGTTTGTATGTAGTTATTTATGTAAATTTTCTGCTACGGTTTCATGATTTTATCTATATTACACGCACTCATTTTCTTTTGCGAAAGACATAGTAGTTTTCTTGTGACCAAAGACTAGTGAGTTAGTGAACAATAGATGTTTGTGCGTTTAAGTCGTTTCATAAAACATGATCTATTTCTGTGTATCGATATTTCTATCTACATCTGCACACAGTTTAATATCAAGAACCGAGTAGCTTATTGCCGGTTGATTACTTTGTATCACCTGCGGTTTATCTAAACAATCAAGTATACATACAGGAGTTAGATCTGAGTTATAACATCCTAAGACAAGATAATGAACTCATTTATATTTTAACTTTACTATATATTATTGACTGTAGTCAGGGGCGGATCCAGGATTTCCCGTTGGGGGGGGGCGCCCGGCCCGTTGGGGGGGGGGCGCCAACCCCTATTTTCGC
>JBCAUI010518057.1:0-12074 GCA_038406195.1 Haplosyllis anthogorgicola | reverse complement strand
ATAAACGTTATGGAACTAATATTAAGCTTTCGCTTGCTCTGTGCATTCACTCCGCCTCACCACCGATTGATGCTACTGGACATATGGACAATTAACTTTTAAGTACAAACAGTATTCATTATGAATTAAAGATTCAAGATAAAGTACAAAAGCCCCGATTAAATGTGTCATACGGCAGTGAGTCTATGAATTGCAAAAATTAAACCATTTCTTGTAAAGAAACAATTATCTGACACTTTTTAACCAACACATATCTTAATTGTTTTACATTGTTTGAAGACATTTTTTCGTGTGTTTGTGAGGCATTACGGTCGTCGTCCAATGAGAGCTAAAGCAACAGTCTTCACGCAACCTTATAAAGCCGTGTTAGATCCAAGAAAAGACATTGAAGTTAACGAATAGCATAGCTTCAATATCTTTTTTATTTTGCCACAACAAACACGACCGCACTGTGCAGTGATTTTGCAAGGTAAATCAACTGGATTTTTGGAAATAATGGGAGTTAAAAACCGCTTTGCCTATTTCATCGTTTTATTGACGTGGAGAGGAGCGATTTCTCGTATTTCAGTTCCAAGACTGAATGGTGAATGCTACATTAAGCGGGGAGATTTAAACATAGGACTTCTGCTATCGACTCGAGGTGCAGGAGATGATATGCTTTGCAGTGGAGAATTAAATTCCAAGAACTCGTTACAATATTCTGAAGCGGTCAAATTTGCTATTGATGAAATCAACGAAAAACAAGATTTGCTGCCGAACATCACACTTGGGTATGTCATCTTAGATACATGTGATAAAGATATGGTGGCACTTGCTAGATCACTTTATTTTATTCCTGATTCATCCAACGAAGATGCGAAACCACATTCACCGGTTGAGGAAGGAACTGGCCTCAACTGCAGCGATTACGTTCAGTCATTCGACGTAATTGGAATTGTTGGACCGGCTTCTAGCAGGCAATCTGTGATGATATCAAGTTTAATGGGTTTGTTTGAAATACCAGTTCTGTCGACCTTTGCTACAAGTGATGAATTGAGTGACAAGTCTAGGTTTGAATATTTTATGAGGTTGGTACCCCCAGATAAATTCCAGGCTGCAGGTATAGTGAAGTTACTGTTGTATTACAACTGGACGTACATCTCGCTTCTGTATTCCGAAGGTTCTTACGGTGAAAACGGTGCGAGGTATGTTGAAAAATGGACTAAAGCCAACAACATTTGTATTGGTTATGAAGCGAAAATTCCGTCTCAGGCTGATTCTGATGCATATAATAAGATTGCGGAAGATTTGATTAAAAATTACAAGGCTAGAACAGTTGTACTCTTTACGTCCTCTGCGAATGCCAGAGCACTATTTAAGACTATTGACGGATTGGAAGAAGCGGATTATTTCGTTTGGGTCGGGGCCGACGATTTAGTTTCGAACCATTTCTCTGAGTCAGCAAATGGTCTCTTGACTATAAGATACACTTTAGGCCATAATGAAAAGCTCGGTGAATATTACAGATACTTAACCCCCGCAAATTCTTCGGGGAATCCATGGTTCCCACTGCTATGGGAACAACTTTATAACTGTACCTGGGACCATTCGACTGGAGACCATTCATGTTACCAATATGAAGATGTGCCAAAAGTTGACCAGACTCTTACCAAATGGACAGCAAAACATTACGATGGGTCTTGGGTTTATGCTTATGCCTTGGATGCTCTCATCAAAGAGAAATGTCCCGATGCTTTTAGGAACAAAACTATTTTGCATTCTTGCGTTACAGGTAGAAACCTTCTTCCGTTCATGAAAAATGTAACATTCGAGGGAGTGTCAGGAAAAATCAGTTTTGATATGAACGGGGACATGATGAGTCAATATGATATTTATCAGTTCTTTTTCGGCAGAGAACCGGAGCACGTTAAAATAGGCCTGTGGGAAAAAGAAAGTGAAAGCCTGTGGATAAACCAGACGAAAGTTAAGTGGAACCATACAGAAAGTCCTTTTAAATCAGCTATCTTAAGTGACATCCTAGAATCGGTCTGCAGCAAGCCATGCAAACGAAGACAGTATAAAATCCAACAAGACCTACATTGTTGTTGGCAGTGTCTGTATTGCAGAAATAACGAATATATTGTAAATGGTTCAAGATGCGCTGTTTGTCCTTCCTTGACGTGGCCAGATGAGGAAAATGCGACCCAATGCAACGACATAACCCCAACCTACATGACAACCTCCGATCCTATCGCTATAACTTTACTACTGATTGCAAGTGTTGGTATAATTTCCAGTCTTACTGTCGTGGGAATTTACTACAAGAATAGAAACATAAAGCTCATTAAGGCGTCTGGAAGAGAACTCAGTGGTATCATTATGGTTGGCATATTAATGGCCTTTATAACGGTGTTTGGTTTTATAGTTAAACCCACGGACATTGCTTGTTATCTGTCCTTTGGTGGTTTTAATATGTCAGTGACTCTAATATTTTGTCCATTACTTTTGAAAACAAATCGAGTCCATCGCATATTCGAAGGAGGGAAGAAAGGAATCAAAAGGATGGGATGCATCAGCTTCAGATTTCAAATTTCTTCAGTTGCCATTCTGGTACTACTACAGGTAAGTGTTAAATTCAAGAAGTCTAGAAAATTACATGTATTATCCTGTAATTTATTATGGTGCTAAATGTGTTTAGAGCATGTGCCAACTTTATTAACTCAACAATAGTTAATATTCTTTGTGCCGTCAGAATGAACACTACTAAAAGGTCTGTTACTGCGTGGTGTTCTGCATAAATTATAAGATGCCGCCAGTTTCATGCCATATAAAAATGGATACATTACGTGACAGGGAATACAAGTAGGTACCACACTAGGGCTACGACATCGGCCTGAAGCTATATAAAATCGATCATCCGATCGGACCACTGAAATCAATCGAATATCCGGATCAACAGAATTTACATATTTGTGCAAATTTTAGCACTAATCTGATAAACTTAGACCAAATTAATTCGGAATTATTATCTTAATTCGTAGAACACTTGTATGTTATTACATTGCATTACAAAACAAATATTACAAAACATTATATTTCTTAGCAAATAAACATAAGTGTTTGAGTGTATACCTAAGTCTTGATATACCGTATTTATTCTAATACAAGCACCCTCTCTAATACAAGCACCCCCTATTTTTGGAGGGAAATAAATTAAATATTTTTTCCAACTTGAACATTTATTGACACATTTTATCACATGCCATCAATATGAAACTTTGTTTAATGTCCTGGACTCATTGGCTCATAATCTAAGTCCTCTTCATGTTTCTACTAGGTAGCAGCACCTGTGTGAAATTGGTCCTTTGATTTTTTTAAAAGAAGCACCCCCTCAAAAATTGGTCTAAGCACCGGGTGCTTGTATTAGAATAAATACGGTAATTGAACTAGCTGGATCATTTGCATCTTAGAATTGTATTAAATCTATCTCAAATAACAGACCCCGATGAAAGAAAATATCATCGATGATCAGCAGTTTTTGTGAATCGTCGCAGCCTAAAACCACACCCCAATTATTATTGAAGCGTAGTGATATGATAAAGACCTACTTATATTTCCTGGTTTTGATATGGAAATAGCCTTCATATATCCTGAAGTTGCAAAAGTTTTGACAGCTAGTCTTCATTGAAGTGTTTTTTCATCACGTCAATTTTTAACCTAATTGGAGTCATTGTCCAGCCGGTTTGTGCAAATGTAAGTACTGGGGAGTAAACGAGAATACATTCCAGCTACCGATGCCGCCAACACTTATTCTGTCCCATCTGCTCGCCTTCCCCGATCTTCGAAGAATTATACGTTAACAGTCTCAGCTACGCGCCGGTCTCAACTACGCACCGGTAAATAGTTGAAATTTGCATAGACAGTTGTTGAAAGTTATCTTTCACATACTTTGTGTTGGCATTACCTCATGTTTCTCCAAAATAAGAAAATATCGTTTGCAAATTTCATGTAGTAATAATTGTAGATAAATGAAATTAAAAACATAAAAATGTAAGTTTATTTATTTGTCAAAGTCTTATGTAGTAAATATAATCATAGACAAATTTATTTATTAATTGTATATCATTTTATATGTAATGATTAAATTTAAATAAGTCAATCAATTTTTTATTTGAATACATTTATTTATTTTAAAAAGTCTTTTACTTAAATAAATTTATTTATTTAAATTTAACCTTTTGGCCACTGAGTTCCAATTTTCCAGAACTAAACTATTCTGTTGTAAATACAACACACAATTGCATGAAAATTCTCTTGAGTGCCAGCTACTGATTTTTCAGAACTGACTGATTATTCAGAACTTGACACTGTTGACTCAGGACATTGGCAGATTTAGGGGGGTGCAGGAGGCATGCACCCCCTCTTTGGCCAAAATATTCTTCATTTTCATGCAGTTTTTTCCCCCAATTTTTGGGCAAAAATAGGTGAAAATTTGGTTGGCACCCTCCTATGGGCCAGGCACCCCCCATATGGGAAATCCTGGATCCGTCAATGCAGGAATATATCGAAGCTCACTGATTTTTCAGAAGTTGGCACCTTGGATACAACAATCTATTTTTTATGTTCATTTATCTACAATTATTACTACATGCCATTTGCATACCATATTTATCTATTTCTGAGAAATGTAAGGTAATGCCAACACAAAATATGTGAAAAATAACTTTCCATGACTGTCTATGCAAATTTCAACTATTTACCCAGATTGTTATCTGAGGTGCGTGATTGGGCCATGGCTGGGTAATGCGCTGCACGTAGTTGAGCTGGAGCGTAACTTAGCCTAGTTGTTACACCAGATAATCTAGCTGTGTAGCAAAATGAAGATTGTTGCATTTCGGCGTGACGTTGCACGGCAGTAGAGGCTTTTCTTATTTCATTAATTCCATTTTACTAAATTAGTAATCTACTTAATCTACCAAAAAATTCAGACATATCACTTGACCTACACCATTACGTTTCAATTGCAATCAAATCTAAATGTAAGCTGATCAGTTATTTTACTAAAATCTAACAAATCTAAACTTCAGTATTCATACTAGATCCGTCATTCAAGAAGTTTTCAAAAAGATGATACGGATCATTTTCAGTATGCAGACTGAATTTAGACCTGGCAATTATAGGTTATGATTTAACTAAAACTGGTTTTAAGAGCATAGTCAGTCTCAAAATCAGACAGTTCCTATGTTAGGAAAGCTATGCAAATTTAGTAGATTAGGTAGATTTGGTGGCAAGTGAATATTTACCAGCTTCATGTGCTGCACAGCTAATGAAGAACTATTTTAAGCAAATATCATTTGGTGATGGCATTGTAAACCAATTGAAAACAGAAGAACTAGATCTTTGGAAAACAATTACACAAATTACACAAGAAACACAAATTAATTTCCATGATAAGAACCAATTGCGGGTACCGACTGTGGTCTAATAGTTCAGCTCCTGGCTCATGAAATGGATATATCTTCGAACTTACTAAGAATAGCGATGAAACAAAGTAAAATATTTAAATATTATATTGATTTGAAAGCATATGAGGATTTGTAAAGCCCAATTAGAGAAATTATTTTAAGATTTGATGGACCAATGTCTGTTATGGGACCTCTGAGTACCATCTTTTTAAAATTGATCATTTTAACAGGGTAGGGGATATTAAGAGGCACCATGTAAATTGCTCCTCTAGAGTATTACTAATTTATTAGGCGAACGCATTTGTTCTACAAATAGTACTTATTAATTATAAAAAAACAAGTTCATTTATTTTGACAAAACATGCTGATTATCATGAGGTGCATTGGAACTGTCTGGTCCAAAGTGGAATCTCGTCTTTGACTGTGAAGGTGTGCGATTCAATAGGATTTACAATTGCTTACACTTAAACTAACAAAAAAATCGGAACGAATGCAATTCATTTGGTTAAAAGTAGTACAATATATGATTGTCGCTGTGTTAAGGTTTATTTTGCCTTTATGGACAGCGGACCGGAATCGAGAATTTCTGTATCTAAATTTGCTTTGACGGGATGACGCAGTTGTTTTTTTGACGGATTAGAGCCAAGCCACACAGAGTACAGTCATGCTGGACAGACTAGACTAAGAGTCAAGCCACAGATGGTAGTGTCAAGCCAGACAGAGCAGAGTCAAGCCATTTCGGATCATTTTAGAAACTTTCTGGGAAATAATCAGCGTACTTTAGTGTTGGATGGGACTCTGTGCACCGACAGGTCATCCCTCTTGTCGAGCTCTAAATGCAGCTGATGTGAAGTGTAGAAAGACAAAACCGAAAAGATCGACAGTCACTTGGACGTATTTTGTCCTGGAATGAATTTTTTCGTAAATCTGTTTGACGTTTTTGCACTTGTTGAAACATTGGGAAAGTATGTAATGCATCCAAATGTAGGTGGCCACTATAATATTTTTGTGTTATTTTTGTGCCCAATAGAAGTGGTATTAATCTTGACCCGGTGTAACGCGTTCGATTGACCTACACCAAAAACTGACTGAACGGGCAATATTTACCAGTACTGAATGCCAGGACATGCAATCTGTACCAGCTGAGTCCCAGTACAGATTGCATGCACCCATTACAAATTGACCTACATCCTTATCTTTCAGGCTGGTGGCTACCCCTGTGATAAGGAGCGGCCAGAACCAGGTAAGTATCTGGTGGCTACCTTCAATTTGCTGAGTGGCTTAAGGCTTGGGCCCCCACCCAGGGTAATCTTCCCCTATTACTGACGAAAGTTAGATTTTTTGACTTTTTATTCATTCAATCTAGTTTATTTTGTATTGTTATTGAAAAATTGGAATAAAATAATAAACAAATCAATAAATACATTAAAACAAACTGTATTCTTCGTTTTACTTAATTTAATTATTAAAATAATTTTTGAATAAAATTTATGAACAAAGCAGTTTAACTTATTAATCTAAATGTACAAATGGGCAGTTGCTGGGAAATCAACTAGTTTCAAGTCAGCAGGGTGGGGGGATTGTACTGTGTGTACTGTGGCAAAAAGGAGAAAACTATAACTTGATTTTTTTGGTCCTGGGTGAACCACTTCCAGGACCCTAGTTGTCATTGGGCATTCCAGGTCAGGGTTAGTCATACTGGGTCTGCACAGCAACCATCAATAGACATGTGATGCCTTGCAGATACTGTGCCCAGGTCACTGGCCTGCCACACAGCCTGCACACTAGCATGTCATCAATGTTGGTGTGCATACCCCACACCATCATGAAATGAGGTCAGATCAGGCAGTACTGTAGACTGAACATGAGTGGAGGTAAAAGGTGCCATAGACACCTGTGTGTCTATAGATATGGCACCCTCCACCTCCACATTTGAATCGCTGCCATATTAGCTCTATTAGAAGGGTCTATCCTAATGCAAGCACAGAACAGACTGAAATGACCAATTTTACACCCAACCCAAAACTAGTCATTAGTTGACCTAATTTCCTTTCTTCCAATTGGCTCATGCACAAATCTGGATCAGAAGTTAACCCCACCTACTTTGTCCCAGTTGAACTTGATTACCACACCCCTGTAAGTGCAAGTCAACACAGATCAGGATACATCATAGAGTATTTACATCATGTGACCATGGCAAAGGTCTGCAAGTTGGCATCACTAGCCTTTCATCTCACCAACAAGTTGGCAACTGTGTCTATTTATAATTGCATTGTTCTTTTTGATGTTTGTCTGACTTTCTGATTAAAATCTACCAAATCAAATCTAATAAAAAGTAAAAATCGAAAATTGCAAACAAACAAACCATAATAATTCTTTGATTTTCGATATTTAATGAAGTAAATTCATCCTAAATGGCTAATATTATCTTGAATCAAAATGGTCCACTTCATGTCACACATCAACACTCTTCACACTCTATAACTTCACCTCATGCATACATTTTGAAGCCACTCAATACAGAAGCCACTCAGCACAGAAAGTAATGAAGCCACTCCATAATCCTTTAATCTATTCAGTACCTGAATTCATCAAATGAAAAATAAATGCAAAATATTGTTTTTCAGTTTCTTTCTTATCCTTTTATCTTTGGACAGTTATGCTATAAAAGACCCCCAAAATTTTAACTAAATCAGATAAGTCCTTCCTCATCAAGATGGCAAATCTATCACATGAAAACCTAGATGTTTCAATGTGTGAACAGTGAAGTGAGTGATGTTTGAATGTGTGAATATTATCAGAAATCTGATATGAAAGTATGTGTCAAATTTGTTATGTTTATCTTTATATCTAAGCGAGATACAAACAAAACGAACCTTTACAATTTAGGGCACCTTTTAACATGATGGTCAAACATGTCCCTGTTGTAGTGCACAAATGGGCATCCTGGACACTGGTACACTCTCTGTAAGTGCTCACTATTTATGTGAGAGTCAGTTCCCATTTGGCTGTATCTAACTACATTACACCCTTTGTAGGGGCATGGTCACACTCTTTTTCCCTTAACAACTTTAGACACAACTTTGACCTCTTCAGTATGCTCTTGTTTAGGGGAAATAACATCCCCACTCGGTTTAGCGCAAACTTTGGACAATTCTTCCCAAACTACTTCCTGATTTCTCCCCCAGTTTTCTGTCCTCATCTTCCAACTCTTCTTCTTCCTGTTTCTCTTGTATTTCTGCATCTTCTTTCTCACCTTCATTTCTTTCATTATCTGGGTCGTCAAATTGGCCTTCTTCCCCCTCCTCATCTTCATCATCATCCCCATCATCATTACCATCACCAAACACCTTTCTTCCCATGGTTGAATATTTGGAAAACCACAAATCAACACTTTCCCATTCTCTCTAAAAATACATTAAATGTGAAGTTAGAAAAGGAAAATATTTCAATTTTCAATAAATTAACAGTAAACACTGATTCAAATTAACAAGTAATCAGAAAACTGAACATAGATTGATACCTTTAAAGGATCTGTGTCAACCATTTCCATACTTTTAAAAACAATGTCCTGAGCAACATCTTTCATATCTCCTTTGGGAATGTAAACTTTCTGAAAGTACAAATTAATTTTAATTATAATTTAATTGACAGAGACAGAGAAACAAAATTCACATTGAGTATTTGGTAGTTTATGTGTGAAGATGCATTTTACTCACAAGTTTTTTCCTAAGCAGTTTCCTATCATTTTCCCACTCTTCAACTTCTTCATCCAGGATGACTTTCCAGGATTTGGACACACTTTCTTGTTCCATTTTGAAATATTCTAAATCAAAATATGCACACAATGCCATGTTGTAAGTAGGTTGGAGGGAGGCTGCACTGGCTGCTACTTCAGCTGCTGATGCAATAATTTTGGTGTGAAAAAGAGTGAACTTCACCAGCATGCTTGTAAGTAAGTCACATGTCATGTCCAGTTTATTTGTCAAGATGGCCAGGACAAAACAGATGGCTAGAAAAAGTGCTGGTGGACATCCACTAAGGACAGCAACATTTCCTGGTAGAGGTGGAGGTGGAGGAGGTGGCAGTGCAGTTAGAGGAAGGGGACAGGTAGGGAAAAGACTTAAGTGAGGAATCAAGGCTTTGAAAGAAATACAAAAGTACCAGAAGGGATACACACTACTTTGTGCAAAACTCCCATTTGCACGGTAAGAATTGTTAACATATTTATTTCAATTTTCCAGATAGATTTCATTGTTTGTTTGTTTGTTGATTTTTTTTTAATTTTTAAAATTTAATTGCAGACTTGTTCAAGAAATAGTTTTGAAGATAAAATGTGAGGAACTTGAAGATATTGGGCAAGACTACCCTAATAACAAACTGATGGGTTACAGGTGGCAGGCATCAGCTTTGGGAGTTTTGCATGAAGCTTCCAAAGCTTATCTTATCGGTAAGTGTTCGAAATATTTTTGACTTATTCTAGATTACAATTATTTTTAGTGTACACAAATTTATTTCTGTAATTAATTGTAGGTTTGCTAGAAGACTCAAATCTGTGTGCGTGCCATGTGAAGTGAATTACCTTAAAGATTGAAGATATGGACTTGGCACATCACCTCTGTGGTGACAAAATGTAAGCCTTTTGATCTTTCAATTTTATTCACTGGTTCTTGTATTTAAATTTGCTTTTATTGAAAATCAAAAATATTTTATACATTATGGATCCAATTTTTATTATTACAGAAAATTTCCGTCAATGGAAGATTCAGCTGGTTTCAGGTGTAGATGGGAAATGAATAATAAACAGGAAGCCAAGTTAACTGAAGTGCAAAGAATAGAGAAGAGAGGAATGGAAAAGAAGATGGAACTGGTCAGGTCTAGGATGAAGGCAGCAAAAAGAAGGAGATTAGCTGCTAAGAAAAAGTGCTGGCATGAGTTTTAAGTGAGGATGATGGGGGTGAGGTGGTAGATGGGGGGATGACAGAGGTCCAAATTAAGTTTTATTTGTTTTATTACCTTCTGGAAAACCATATTTTTACTATTACTAAGAAGGGGAGGGATTTGAGCCCAGAGGATAGTATTGAAATAATGAGGCAAAGGGGGTGGAGAAAATTACGGATATAATCTTTAGGAGGAAAGTGAGTGTTGATGAGTTGATTGTGATTGTGGAGGATTCAGGTGAGGATATTTTAGGACCTGGGGTGTTGGAGCCACTTCAGGTAGATGAGGAAGAAGATAATGAGGATGATGAGGAAGTTGAGGGTGGAGGTGCAGGTGGAGTTGGAGGGAGAGGTGGAGGTGGAGTGGTAGGTGTTAGTGGAGGTGGAGGTAGAGTAAGTTGAGGCAGCATAGGAGGGGGTAGAGTAGGTGGAGGTGGAGGAGGAGGGGTGGAGTCAGCTAGAAAGAACTACAAAGTAAGTGTGGAAGACTATGGAGATGAAGGTGAGGGTGAGGATGTAGAGAATGGTGAGGGTGAAGGTAGGGGTGAGGGAGAGGGTAGTGGCAAGTTATATGAACCAACACAAGTTATGATGGACATGATTAGAGAAATCAGAAGGTTGGGGAATGAATATTATATTGAGAGAACGATTAAAGAATGCTTGGAGAGGGCGTGTATAATTGTGGAGTGGAAGGTTGCTAGAAGGAACAGGTTGGGGGGATAATGGAGGTCAAGAACTGGTATAACAGCCACTTCCAGGATAGGTTGTAGAGTTGTAGAAAAAGAGTGTTGAATGTTGTAGTGTTTGTAAAATAAATATGATTTATTGAATATGTCTTTGTTTTTATGCAATTTTCAATTTCTTTATGTATGAAGGGTTTATTTGATAAATAATTACCGAAAATTCTGATTATCTCACTTCCCCAGGCTTTTACTGGGCATTGGCACCTTGCCCCCAGCAAAGACCAGTGCATACTGGTATTTGGTGAGGTTGAGCATTTAGCAAGCTAAGCATTTAACTTGAGCTACACCCCTTACCTGCTGATACTTACATTACTTGTTTATCAATTGTTTGATGTGCTCATCAAGGACTTCAATTTGGATGTTGAGCCAGTTCTTTTGCCCTTCTAAATATATGTTCTTTTGAGACTTCTGTGAATTCTCTGTGATGGTGGGAGTTGTCTGATTTGACTGATTTGCAGGGTAATGTTGATATATTCTAAAACAAGGTCTTTTCTCTCCAAAATCAAATGAGCAAGACTTTCCATGTTGAGTTTTGCTATTTTCCCACCAAAGTTAAAACCATTCCCCGATAGAACCATTGAACTGCCCATTCGTACATTTTAGATCAATGACTTTAGCTGCTTTGTCCGTAAAAGTTCAAATTTTAAATTTATAGAAAAGAACAAAGAACAGGGTTTTTATGGTTCATTTATTATTTTGTTTATTATTTTCTTCCAATTTTCAATAATAATAAAAAGTACAGTAGATTCAATAGTGAACAAATCAAAAATCAAAAATGTAATTCTCAAGGGGGTGGGTGGATAAGATGCCCTGGGTGCTGCCCAAGCCTCTAGCCTGTATTACATTTGGGCTTGCAACAGATTGAGTCCGGTACTGACCCGCTTGTTTGCAGCATACCTGCAGTATGCTGCACATGCATACTAGCAGTTGCAGGCAGGCAGGAAGCT